>RCHF01002663.1:0-13906 GCA_003987895.1 Neonothopanus nambi | reverse complement strand
ACCATCTCCTACCCCAGCGACGCAACCAACACCCACCTCACCCAATTCGCCCTCCGAAGCAGCTTTTTCCCTCGACACAATCTTCCCTCTCCTCATCCTCTCCGTCGTGAAAACCAACCCACCCAACCTCATCTCCCACCTCCTTTACATCCAACGCTTCCGTAATCGTTCCTTCGGTGGTGAAGAAGCTTATTGTCTCGTTAACCTCATGGCTGTAGCGGAGTTTATCGGTGCCCTTGATCCTTCGACGATAACTTCAACACGATTAGGTCTATTTCCTATTCCTGATGGTGCCGAAACACCTTCTGGACCGGTACCTATACCTATTCCGATTGGCGGTAGACAATCCCTACCCCCAAGCCGCCGTGGTTCGCTTTCTGCTCTTTCACTCAGATCCGCGGGCACAGGTTCCACAGCCGTCAACACTTTAGGCCACACATCCCAATCCGTCCCAACCTCCTCCTCATCCTCCACCGCCGCAGCATCATTCACCCTCCGCCACCGCGTCGAACAACAAGTCGACGCACTCTCCACATCCGCAAATAAGGTCCTCACGGGCGTCACAGGCGTCGTAGATTCCTCATTCGGGATTTTTAGGAGTATGTCGCTTAATGGGGTTACGTTGAATGGGTTGTTGGCGTTGCCTAATAGTCCGGAACCGGTTACGCCTGCTATTAATTCGGCGCAGGCGGCTGCGCCGTGGAATGGGTATGGAAGGAGTGGGGGTGTTGGTGCTGGTGTTGGTGTTGGTGTTAATGGGACTGGGGCTGGGGGAGGGACCGGGGGAGCAACTAACGGCGGTGCTGGAGATGGTATCGCAGAGAATTCGAAACCCGTTGACGCACCGAGTATAGGAAGGAAAGAAAGTGGGTTTTCAATCAAGGGAATCAAGTTACCCGGTATGGGTATACCGGGCATACCCACCATCGGGGGTCGAGGAACAAAAGAAAAAGAAAAAGAAGAGGAAATGATTAGTGTTTCTCGACCTGGGAGTGTTAGGAGTAGGAGGTCTTTAGGGTCGAGGTTTGGTGGTGAGACGAGTGAGGATGATGAGGATGATGAGGAGGTTTCTTCCTCCCTTGAAGGCGAAGAGGGCGAAGAAGACGAGGACGAGGACGATGAAGAGGAGAGTTACGATGACGATGACGGGGATGGGGATGAAGATGCCGAAGCTGGAGCCTCAGCAGCTGATGAAGACGAAGGTAGCGAAGACGAAGAAGATAGCGATGACGATGGCGAATCATACCTCCGTTCAGGCGCTGCGAGTGATTCGAGGAGTATCAAGAGTTTTGAGAGTATGATGAGCTCTAGGCGGGCAGCGTCTTTGCGGGAAAAGTCAAAGGCGAAGTCAAAGACCAAGACGAAGACGAGGACGAAAATCGCTCGGAATGTCGCTGATGCTGCGAGGAAGAGTTTGAGTGATAGGTTAGCTAGGGTTTCGAGTGGGTTAGGTGGTGGTTCGAGGAAGGGGAATTTGACTGCGGGCTCGGGGACGGGGAAGGTACGTTGGTCTTGAACTCCCTTTTCTTCATAATTGTTCTGATGGACCCCATTTGCTTATAGACACTCTCACCCCCCAACTCACGAAGATCATCTCTACTCGTCACTAACACTACCACCCTCCCGAACCGATTCGATACACCAGTATCTTCACGTCCTCAATCACCCGCTATACCCTCTGTACCCTCTGCCCTTCCCCTTCCCCTTCCCCAAACTCAAGCCCAAGCTCAAGCTGTCCATCCTCCTCGTCTCCGACTCCCTCCTCCGAACAAACGCTTCCTCGAGTGTACCTCTGCGGATGACCTGAGGATCGGAGAAGTGAGGGAGTTGTTGAGGGAGTATAAGAGGTTGGTTGATGGTGTGAGAGCTGTTGGTGGGTTCGTTGATG
This sequence comes from Neonothopanus nambi, assembly GCA_003987895.1. Taxonomy (NCBI): domain Eukaryota; kingdom Fungi; phylum Basidiomycota; class Agaricomycetes; order Agaricales; family Omphalotaceae; genus Neonothopanus; species Neonothopanus nambi. The sequence continues at coordinate 12,018 of RCHF01002663.1, read as the reverse complement.
TTGAGGGTGGGGTGGGGGAGGATGGGTGAGTGTGTAAGTGCGGTGGAAGGTAGCGTAGTTAGTGGGTAGTAAGAGATGAGCGATGTATACTTATACTTATAGAGGGTCCTTTTCTCTATCTTTTCCCTTACATTTTTTTTTCTTTCTTTCGTCCCGGAAGCAGGCTGGAAGTAGATCAACTGAGGATATCGGGTTTGATAAGGTTTTGACTGTGACATTCACGCTCACAGCCTGAGAGGGAGGGCATAAGGGAATGAGAATGTGACTGGCCATATACCACTAGATATCAGACATTCAAAGGTGAAATAATTGAGATGGTACAGAAGCCTAAACTACATACACGATCCTTCGACACTCTCCAGGCTCGAGCTCTTCTATAGCTTTGGTTAGGATGACGAAGATGGGGATGAACAGGCCCCAGCCCCGGCCTCAGCCTCAGCAGCTTCGGAAGAAGGTAGCGAAGACGAAGACCGTAACGATGATATCCACATCCGAGTCGACGACGGCGAATCGTACCTCCGCTCAGGCGCAGCGAGTGATTCGACTCAGGGAGCATTAAAGGCTTCGAGAGTGTGATGAGCTCGAGCTCCCCATCCTCCGAGTCTTCGGCTGGCTCCGCCGAGTAAGAGGTTCCTGGAGTGTACGTCTGCGGAGGAGGTGAGGATCGAAGAAGTGGGGGAGTTGTTGAGAGAGTATAGGAGGTTGGTTGAGGGTGTGAGAGGGGTTGGTGGGTTCGTTGATGTTGAGGGTGGGGTGGGGGAGGATGTGTGGAAGGTAGTTAGTGGGTAAAGATGTATACAGAGGGTGTTTTTCTTTCTTTGCATTTTTTTGTTTCTTTCGTGGGGGAAGTAGATGAACTGAGGATATCATTCCACGCTGAGAGGCGACTCGAAGAGAGCATAAGGGAATGTAGCTGTTCGATATCAGACAAAAGTGAAATAATTACAAGACGGTACAGAAACCCAAACTATACGATTCTTCTCCACTCTCCTCTCCCATCTCTTCAAGTTCTTCTCTAACCATGGCGCTAACTTCCGGTGTGTTATATTCCAACAACGGACAAACGTATCTATTGAGTCAAATAAGTATCCCGAAGGAATACAAGAAAGAAGCACATACCGTGGCCCACACCGAGCATCCCAAAACCATTTAGCTTGTTCATCCCCAAGCTCGAATTCCTCCCTAACCATATCCAACAAACTCTCCCCTTTACTCTCCCACCACTCACGTTCTCTAACCTGCCGTAACTCCCTAGTATTATCCACCGCAACGACGTACCCCTCCCCGATTTTCCAATGAACATCAGGATCAACGAGTACTTTAACCAGATCGATTTCAACTCGGCATTTGACTGTTAACAAGGACTCGATAACACCCGGTGCGTAGATTTCGTAGAAATCCTCTGAGAATTCGGGGTTTTGGGGGTCAGTCATGTCGATTTGGTTTTTGGCGATTAAGGCGTCGAGTTGTTGACGCGTGACGAGGAAACCGTAGTGGAGGGTTGGGCGTTGGGTGTATGGGTGGTTTGGTGAGAGAAAGGAGGGGGAAGTGAGGAGGGTCAGGACACGAGTGGGGAGGGTTGGGGTTGGTTTACGGTAGGTTAGGAGTGCGCGCCATTTCTATAATAAGGGAATATGTTAGAGGGACATATGAAAGTAAGTATTGAATTGAGAGTAAGTACGTACGGCGTAATACTCCTCCTCGGCGGTCTGCAAGATAGATTTGGACTCTTCAGTTTTGATTTTGATAGAGAGCATGGTTTCCGCTTACTAGATGCTAATCCTCTACCTTCTTTTATAGAGAGTAGACTGGGCCACAGTTCGAACAACAATAAGTAAATGAACTCAGTGGACGAGCAAGTGGACGAGTTGCCTGCCGAACCGGAGGAGGTCGGCACAGTCATAACGTCATTTAATTTACATTTATTTGTGCATTCCTCCGATATTTTCACATGATAAAATAAATTAAAACGACTGTCATTTTCTTTTTCCTTCCTTCCTCTCTTCTATCTTCTCTTCCCCATGGAACACCCTCTTCGTCCGAGTAGCAGTAGTGTCAGTCTTACAGACTCCCTGCTAGATGATCAAGATGAAGACGTTCGCATCGCTGTTCGTGCCTTGGGTGATATGAAGAATAGTCGTAATTGTCAGTTTCCGTCTTATACATACACGTTTCAATAAACATCTAACAGAGTTTCTCTTATAGCAATGCTACCTACTCCTGCTCTTTCAATAGCTTCATCATCTTCAGCACCGACAACTTCCATCCCAAGTCCAACCTTATCATCTACCGAAGTCCCGCACCATGAATCTCCTTCAGAATCAGATTTCGTCACAAGGGTATCACATATTCCCTTGGTCAACGGTGCTTTGAGGATGTACGAGCAGAGTAAAGCTAGTTCGAGAGTCGTCAAGGTGTGTCTAGAGTTCTGTCTTACCGGTTAACGATATCTGATTAAACATGTGATTAAATCATTTAGTATGGTGCCGAAATCATGGAGTCCAGCGTCAAGACTATCTCCAGACCAGTCATTGAACGTCTGCCAGTGAACACTGTCGGTCAGCTTGACGAGTTTGCTTGTCGTCAGCTCGATAGGGTGAGTCCTTTCCGCCTTGGTTTTAACTTGCCTTTTTTTCCTTCTTCCGCGCGTTCGCTTCCTTGGGAATTATTATCATTACATCACGTTTGCATTCTTGGATTTTCCCTTGCTCTTGTTCCACATTGAGCGACGCGATATCACCACCTCGAGCGAGATTTTCAATACCCTCCCTCTCTCGACTCGGTCTCTTTTGCCTCAGATGATTATCTGTCTCCCGTCCCGAGATGTGGGCATCTCAATTCTCAATTTTTACCTGATATCATCCCGGGTTTATCTATATGATTCTTGATGCTCTTCTTCCATCCATCTTTGCACCGCAATGATCCAAGGCTCGTGTTGTTCCGCTCTATCATTCAGAGATGGGGATGGGAGATGGGATCATATACATCTCACCTCTGCCTGTACGATGTGAGCGCTCCATCCCACGTGATCCTCCTCGATCTGCCGGGGGTGTTATCAGTATCACTGGTTCTTGTGCGCTTCTTTATGTTTAATATTTCCTGTTCGAACGGAACTGCCGTTTGGTTTAACGCTCCACGTGCGTTTTTCGTCCTCCGATTAGCTATGTCTTTTCCCATGTGGCCCACCTGAGTCCATTCGAGTCGTCACTTTTTTTCTCTGAGATGGGGATGGACAGGTGGGGAGGGGATGATGGAGGACCGATCTGATTTTTGTTTGTGTATGGGCTTCCCGTCAATGTAATGCTGCACTGGTTGAAGTACTTCCAGTACAACGTTGACAGGTATAGTGAAGATGCGGTGTTTAGGGCTATGAGTCCGATTTGTGATTTCTTTGATTTGAGTTCATGCGTTTGGGTTTGGGCTTTGTTTTCGTGAATGGAATGCATTGTACATGCTTTTAGCAATGCGGATTTCAATTCAGTATTCAATACTTCCCCCCTTGCTTGCTTTTTCCCCCACCCCCACCCCCCCCCCCTCTCTCTGTTGACTTGTTGGCTTGTTGGCGTTACTGTTACGTTGACCCCCCCTCGGTCTCGGAATAATTTTACCGTGTTGATGAGAGGGTGGGGTTTAAAGGTTATTTAGTCTTATACTAGGAGTGAAAGTGTGGACGTAAGGGCTTCCCTTCCCTCCTCATCCGTCTGGTTATTTTCGTTCTACGCGTTGCTCTTTGCTGTCTTACTGTTTTCGTACTGCGCTCACCCTGCGTCGCCCCACCCCGCTCCGCCCGTGCCATCATCTCGGGCTTTTCCTTCCTTGTCTATCAGTTCTTGTCCATCTCGCATCTTTCAGTTATACTTTGCTTCTGCTTCTGCTTTATTTCATTTTCTTCTGTTGATCAGTTTCGTTTTTATTACATTTTCACACTTTCACACCTTTTCTGTTCTTCTTCTTCTTCTTTTTCTGTTCTGTTCTGTTCAATCTGTTCTGTTCTTTATCTTCTGATTCCATGCCATGCATTGTTCTTACTCCTTACCCCCGATTCATGTGATATTCGAACAGCTGCAATACGGTCGACCGACGTCTACATCAGGTTCTTCGCCTCTTTCGCCGAGATCTCCTGGGGGAAGAGGAAGAGGAAGGTTTTTTGAGCAGAGGCCCGGGGGTGGTGGTGATGTGGATATGGATATGGATACGCATATGAGGCATTCGATAAGTGGGGAGAGGGACTCGGTGAGTCCGAGGGGAGAGGGGTATGAACGTGAAAGAGAGAGGGAAAGGGAAAGGGTGGGTGTATGTCGTGATGGGTGGAGAGAGGATGAGACGAAGGTTGGGAGTTGGTTGAATGGTTGGTGTTTTTAATTTTTTTTTTTTCGTTGGGTCATGAGCGTTGATATCTTTCTTTTCTTTTCTTTTCCTTCTCTCTTTTTGCTGGGTTCTCATAGCGACGTCTCCACATATGTCACATCCGAGCGCGAGTTCGAGTACGAACGCAAGCGGTTCGGGTTCGCGGAGGTCTCCAGTTGATACTCGTAGTCGATCAAGATCGTTAACGCCAACTCCTGGTACGGACGTTTATCATCCCCCGACTGGTGGACGTGTGTATCACGAATACGAATACGAATATGGCGAGCCGTCTTCGTCGGCTGGTACGAGCGCTACAGGACTAGGACCTTCCACATCCCGGTCTCAGTTGGGTAGGAGAGATTATTCGAGTCATGACAGGGATGTGCAAGAGAATCAACGACAGCGACAGTATCAGTATCGATCTGAGGCTGAGGTTGAGGCTGTGAGTGCGGGTGTGGGTGTGGGTGTGGGTGTAGGTGTTGATGGTGCCGATCGCGATCGCGATCATGATCAACAGGTGGTACATAGGAGTCGAATGGCTACTGTGTTGAGTGAGTTTGGAGGCTTCGCGGGGGCGTTGAGTGAGGAGAGTATGAAGAAGTTGAGGTATTGTTTGCAGTGGTTGCAGGTTAGTTTTTGCTTTTTTTTTTCTTTGACCTTTTTTTTGCTTTTTTTTGTGTTTTTTGAGTGTTTGAGGTGTGCTGAGGCTGACCGTGTTTTTTCTTTCTTTTTCCCTCCCCCTCCGAACCCCGTTTCTTCGACCGATTTTTGGTTGGCACTCGGCGGCCTGTGCTCGATGGTGCGGTGGTTCGGTGGTGTAGTACGCAACGAACCACATTGACGCTCAGATACTTGTCTTACGGGATTTCACGGCTTCGATTCAACAGCAATATTTTGATGATCCGTCGTTGTCGCCATCAAGCCCTACTACACCTACTTCTACATCCACCGCTACCGCTCCATCTACATCTACATCGACATCGACATCTACACCTGATTCGGAATCAAAATCAAAAACACAAAAGACGAGGACGAGGTCTGGTACCTCTCCCACCTCCCGGACACATACACACACCCGATCTAATCACTCACGGTCGAATTCATCGTCCGAAGCGATTTCCGAGGCACATTTACATAAATTAACGGATATACAGAGGGATGTGGTTAAGACTGTTAAAGAGGTTGTTAGTGTTGTTAGTAAGTATGGAGGAGGAGCGTCGTTGCCTGATCCTGCGAAAAAGGCGATGAAGGGGTTTATTTTGAAGTTGCCACAGAGATGGGCGGAGGCTGTTAGGGGTGCTCCCACTGGTGTTCCTACTGGTGTTCCTGGTGGGAGTGGTGGAAGCACGGATAGGGATAGGGAGAGTGTTGTTGTTGCTGCCTCTGGAAGAGCTGGTAGTTCGAGACGAACGGGGAGGAATAGAGGGAAAGAGAGGGGTGTTGGGTCGACTTCGGCTGCTGCTTCACCTGTTTCGTCTAGAGCTACGTCGCCTTGTGCTTCGCCGAAGGTTCATTCGAGGGTGCTTCATTCTGGCGTCGGTGACGCACATGCACACGCACTTGGTGTAGGGATGGGCAGATCACCCACGACTACGATGAGCGCCGGAGCGGCGTTCGTCACTGCGCAGAGAATATTAGCGCTTGCTACCGAGAGTTTAGATATGATGAGGAATGTTACGGGTGTTGTGATGGATAGTTTGGATAGGGCTGATGCGTGGGTTGAGAGGTTGAGGATTGTGGGGATTCAAAGAGGGGAGGGGGACGAAGGGCGATTTATGGAGTATAGGGAGGATGATAGGGAGAGGTTTAGTCATAGTCGAACGGGAAGTGGAAGTGGTGGGGAATTTTCGATCCCTAATTCGAATTCGGGTTCTTCACCTGGATCACCGTATATTTCGTCTACGCGTTCGTCGTCTTTGATGAATCTCCCGCCGGTGTATGCACCTGCGTCTGCGTCTGCGGCGGTGCCGGTGGATGTGGATGTGGATGCTTCGAGTCCGGGTGTTGGTTTGGGATTGAGGAGGATGAGTATTGCTGAGGAAGAACGTCGTAGTGGGGGTGTTAAGAAGGAGGAAGAGATGGATGAGTTTGATTTGAGGGTTCCTATGGATGTGGATGGGTGAGATTAGGTGTTGTGCTGGCCCCCTGCTTTCCTTCCTCTTCTCCTCGGCTTTCAGCGTTTTCGTGTCGATTTGAATCTGTATTTTTGTCGTCGTTCCTTATCTCCAGTATGCCTACACAGTTTTTCTTGCTAAGGTAGAGGCACGCGGGTTCCATCACCCCCTTACATAAGCAGGTGCACTGATGAACGACGACCATAACTGCTCCACCCCATCTTGACAGTTGCTAAAATCGTTACTGGGGATGATACTTGAAGGCTGAAGGAAGGTATCTCTGGAGTCAGAATTAAATTACATGGACTCCTTGTTGAGTAGTAGTCAAAAAATTCCCCCCTTTTTCTGCTTTTGTAAAAAGTGTTTTCTCAACGTTTGGAGCAATTTTCATCTGAGCGACCCCAGGACTTGGCCGCTTATGTAAGCATTCACACGCTCGGCAACAGCCGGAACGCCGTACTACTTACCAAATTGGGTGATATCAGGTGATATCATGCCTTCCTCCTGCACTTCTATCAGTTGATATTGCAGCGCAATACCCCCCCAGGCCTTAATTCAGACTGCTACTGAGCTTGAACTGAGTCAAGAGATTGATATTTAATGGTTGACAAAAATAAAATTTTTTCAATTTTCTTCAAAGTCATTTTCCAGTCATTATGAACCACCCGGATTTTTCGAGGCCCAGAATTTGGCCGTGGGAACCCTAATCTAGGGGCTTACATAAGTGATGACATAAGGTGATGGATCCCGCTTGCCTCTACCTTAGCTTGATGCTCGTACTACCATCGCTTGTTACTCTTTTACAATTTTTCTCAAGTTCTTGCTGCTCAGAGTATTTATTATTTAAATCTGTATCTATTTTACACTAGGATCGAGGTGCAGCTGGTTTCGCGATAACTTTATTGTATTTTCTGTTTATCTTCCGCACTTTCCTTTCCTCTTTCCCCATCTCCTTCGCCTACTTGCTTCCGAGCCAACTTGAAGTTGCCGGTCAACATTCAATAGTTGGTCTTGGTCTTGGTCTTTTGGTGTGCCCTTTGTTTTTGTACTATTAGGTCTAGGTCTAGTTTCAGCAGTCGTTTGTACATAAGTATTTTGCTCGCAGGTCTCCGCAGGTGCAGTTGGCTCAGGACTCTATATATGTACGTAGTACGTAGTGCGCGCCGTAGTGTCGATTATTTAGTCATGGTTATACATGCACTCACTCACTCAGTGCAGGATTATTATTATTTTGATTTTTCTCCTCTTTTTTTACATGTTCGATAGCACTGGACTATTTCCGAGGACAAGAACCGTATGGTTGGTCATGTGTACAATCTGGCCGCCGCTCAGGCTGTTACTGTTACACAGGCAATTGCAGCCGTCGCCGTAAGTTTTCGTATTGAACACAACAGCAATGCAGTTCATGTGTAGCATGAGGGTGGTTGTACCCGTGCTGTTACATATGTACCATATGTACTTACATATCATAACTCAGAGTTCAATAGAGAACAAACAGACAATTTCTAATTTTTGACCAATTCCGGTGCTGACGGGATCAGAGTCCCCGCACAGGTGATATCAATAATCAATTGTCATATTGATTTTAGATTCGGATTCCTTGTTCTTGAAATAGAGATCATGATCATCGAATCGTTGATGGATTGCGCCACGCCTGGCACTGCAATGGGATTTTTTCTGTGTAAGTATAACGAGGATGTCGGAAATCGTTATGTTTGTATCAAACTCAGGAGGAGGCCATGAACCAGCCCACTGGCATCGTTCCCGACTTAGTACGTCCGTGCATCCGTGCATCTCCGTTGTTACAGATCTACAATGGAAGAGGAGGCCTGGTCAGAGTTGATCGGCGAACTCTCCAGAGACGGGCTGTAGTTTGGATTCCGGAGTGGACGGAGGTGGCGTTTGAACCCTTTGCTCGATAGTGCATGTAACCTGGCAAGTGGCCACAGGGAGGGTAGTCTTAGGGATGGTGGCTTATTGGTTCGGAAGAAGTGTGCAATTACAGCAGGCGTTGATTGCTGAGTAGATGTATCTCCACTGAGTCAGAGTTCAAGGCGCGAAGGAGAAAACGGAAAGTGTTCGCATGATGGGAGCGCTATTGAAGCTAGAAGGGATATTTCTTTAGAAATGAGTGGTTCGCTTTTTGTGGCCTTTGATCATGAGGAACAGATGGATTTCAGGAACAGATGAACTTTAGGAACTCGGGAGATGAAAGGTTTTTTCCGGAAACCCTAGAGATTAAAATTAACAACGCAGAGTTATGCATCACCTGCGGATGTTTATCATGCGTCGTTAGTGCTTCCTTGTTGGTGTTTTGGAGGTAAAGGAAACAGATGATGAAGTGCATTTCGAGCCTAACAGATCCTCGGTCGGATTGGGTTTTTGAATTCTGTCAAGTATGATAGAAGTCGTCTAGGAAGCGATCGCTACAGGGACGGTGACCCAAGGAGGCTCAGATTTGCCGGTTATCGGTCATCCTCAATGGCCATTATCTGGATCTGTAATTTCAGCGCTCCTCGATTCCAGATTCCAGGGTTACCGGTACGACTCGACAAAGTGATACATCGCCTGCGGATGCTTATCATACGCCGTCAATGTTTCCTTGCCTGGTGTCTCAGAGTAACCAGGAATAAAGTGCATTTCAAGGTTGACAGGCCCTCGGACGAACTGGATTTTCGAATACTGTCAAGTGGCATGAGAGAAGGTTCAGGAAACGATTGCCGTCACGACTCACCGCCGAGACGGCGATTCAAGGGAGGGTAAAATTTACTAGTTACCGGTCAGCCTCGTCTGGTGCTAGCAGAACGGCTGTTGTCTGGATCTGTAGTTTCAGCGCTCCTCCGAGTCGAGTCTAACGTTACCGGCGCGATTTGAATGAAGATGGCTGAATCGGCTCGAAACCTATCAACATCCCGTCATTTATCTGTAAAGCGGCAAAGCGAAATATCCGAGTCGTCGTGGTTATGAAACAGATGTGTTTTTCACCAGGTTCTCTGCGAAATAACAGCAGAAGAGTTCTGCTCGCTGCAGCAAGTTTTGTTTGTTATGGAAGTTGTTGACAAACAATGGCGCAAACCGACGTTTACGACATTGTGGTATTTCCCCACTATCCCGCTGAACTCCTGCTGAACTCCATTGCCTTTTTTTCATTTTCTACCTCCATCAGCCAAACCAGCTTGCTATTGTTGCTCCGGAAATTTTTTCTCAGACGCTCGCCGTCTTTACGCCTTTTGGCGAGTCCTTGTCGTCTCTATGGCGTTGGAGCAGCCGCTAAGTAGAACTGAGACCGTTGTCGCAGATAGAGGTCTCATTATGACTACTTCCTGGTCTGGCGAGTCGTTTTCGAGGTGGATGAGCACGTCAACCAGGGAAGATGGCTACAAAGTATTTGGACAAAGCTCTCACCTGCCGCTCGAAGCATCGTGCACTGGCAGTGGCAGCACTGGGACTGGTTTATTGCAGATGGAGCCTTGGGCGAGCTCTGCAAGGTTTCCTAGTCGGCGCGAGTACAAAATTGGCGACAAGAATGCCAACTCCCTTTCCACTCGCTACCTCGACGACAGCTATCCCTACGGTTCCTCCGAGGCTCTATCTTCACTATCTCATCCTGAGTACAATCTATCCGAGTCGTCACCCACAGAAGCTTCCCCTGCTGAAACACTAAGCCCTCACTCCATCTATCCGACAACACCTAATTCACGACCCAATATATGGCACTCCTGCCTACCAGGGTCACAGCTAAGCTCACCGAGACCTACTCCTGTATCTGTTACTTCTCCGTTGGCCTATTCAGGAGCCAGGGACGGAGACTCACCATTCATGTCAGTAATGCACTCTCCTGCGCCAGAATATACCGATTACCGCGGCCTGAACGATATGAATAACTCGAATCATCTTCACGAAGCCTACCCTCTTCCCTTACACTCTGATGGCTTCGACATGTCCCCGAGCGGGCCGCATCACCAACTGTACACCATCTCAGAACCCGGTCAAGAACAGTTCGTTACTCTGTCGGACGTTGCAAGTCTCGGCGATTCAATGATAACGCCATTTGCCTCCAGGTTCCAAACCCCCCTTGACCACGGATCTTCTGTTGATCAGCCTTCGACTGTTGACGATATCCCTGTGGCTCAGGGTGATAATTCACCTTTGAAGCGTAGGCATGTTGATATGGCGGGCGATACTACGGATGGCGGCGGCAGTGGTAGGAAGCGTGCTCGAACGGATGTGCCAGACTCTAGAGGCATCAAGGTCGAGGAGACGGCGCCTGATTTAGTGACCGAGGTTCGCAAGTCTCGCACCAAAAGTACCGGACGACCTAGAGGCCGGCCCCGCAAAAACCCTCCTATCCCCTTGGAATCGTTTTCCCCGAAAGTGGAGCCAGTATCTCCGCCCCAGCCCCCACCCCCTCCAGTTCATGACCCTACTCCCATCCCGGCCGACGAAGGAAGGAAGGTACCCATAAGGACCAGGAGAAGTACTCTACGGCGCTCGATCTTGGAATCTGATGATTCGGATGCATCAGGAGAGATCGATGATGGTTCCGACGCGCACGATAGTGACGTGTATATCCCCTCTCGATCAGTTTCTCCCCATCCTCGTGGTGCTGCCAGGCGGTCGTCGGCTTCCAGCGGCTCTAGTCCTGCTACCAGAAATAAGAAAAGACGAGCTACAAGGGCGGCAGGAAGTGCTGCGTGGGCGTTGCGCAAGTTCGAAGCTTCTGAGCGAGGTCCCGTCGACGAAATTCAGGACAGCACGTATAGCACTTCCATACCAAGGCGGACCGCCCCCGTTCCTGTACCAAACGTGACGAAGAAATCGAGAGGAAGGAAGGTCCCAGTGGATGCCGTGGCGCAATCGGGTCTAGGGATGGGGTTGATCACGTTCAATAATGATTCGGAGATTTCCAGCAGCAGCGGTGTAGTCGAATCCTCCGCCGCTTCCTACGACATCAATATACATAACTTGAGCCCAGAGTCGTATCAGCAACCTCCAGCGGCACCTTCTACATCTTCTCTTCGTTCGCTTTCAGGGACGGAACGCACAGGTCAAGACGAAATCAAGGAGGCGGGTTCTAGTTACTATCGATCAAGACCCGGCGGTAGCGGGGATCAAGGAGCAGAATCGAATGCTAATGATTCGCAATCGCAAAATGGTTGGTCTCCGCCGGCGCATGGCAAGTACTTGGGAGTCGCTTCGAGTGATGTGAAGATTGTGAGCGGCGGAATCAAGAAAGCTACTGGGGAGAGGAGGTATGTTTGTACGGTTGAGGGATGCGGGAAGTGTTTTGTACGGGGGGAGCATCTGAAGAGGCATGTCCGAAGCTTGCATACGTGGGATAAACGTGAGTGTTTCTACGCCTTCTCCCTTCTTTCCTTCCCTCTTAATCACTCTTTATCTTTTATTATCATATCCGCTGGTGTCGTGCCTGTTACTTGCTTTTCGCTTGTTCTGGAAACTATATGTCTTTGGCTTGGCTTGCCGCTCCGTTTCTTTCCGTTCCATCTCCGGCGTGGGTCACTGTTCTACCGTTTTGCTCACTTTCTTCCTGTAATCG
>RCHF01002578.1:0-13201 GCA_003987895.1 Neonothopanus nambi | reverse complement strand
CTCATCAAAAGCAGTCGTTCATCTTCCAGGTACATGCCCAGGGGACGGACGCTGCGACGGCACAGGTGGAGCATCAACGTGCTCTGGTTGCCCTACTTACAACAATGCTTTATCAGGGTGTACAAGACTTGAAATGGAAGCAAATCGGCAGATGACTGCAGTCAACATGGCTGCCACCAATAACGGAACTACCTCTGCTGGTCAACCTAGTGGCAGCTCAAGCGGTGGTCCTACGACGAATTCCAGCAACATGCCTTCGTCATCGACACAGGCTTCGCCTATGATTATGAGCGGCCCTGGGGTGTCGGGTGACCCGTCCTCACCGAAGATGACGGAGGGTGGTAGTAGCCCGGATCCTAATAGCGGGAATACCGGGTCCAGGAAGATGAGGGGCATGGTGGGCGCTCTCAGCTGTGCGAATTGTGGGACTAGTGCGACTCCGTTGTGGCGGAGAGACGATGTGGGGAATAATATTTGTAATGCTTGTGGTGAGTTAATTCATTTTGTGTCTTTCTTTTTCTCCTTCGATCGACTTCTCTTTCTTTCTGGACTTCTTTTTTTCCCGTCTTTGCTCTCTTTCTCTGTCCTTGTGAGCATGGGGTACCCCATGTCTCGTTGCCTTCGCTTGTTCTGGTCCTTGTCTGTCGTGTGACGGCCAGCCACGTCAATTGAGGCTGTACACGTGGACCGTGTCATATGTTTTGGAAATCTTATCAGATAATTTGCCCCCTTGGGTATCTTATCTCTCACGATTCTTATCTTTCCCGATTGCTTCCCATTCCCCCTCATCTAAAATTTTCATCCTGCGTTCAATGGGCAGGGTGAGCTGCCAGGCCTGGTTTTTTCGTCTGGTGACTCTCATCTTTGTTCGTTCATGACTTGCCTTGTCTATTTGTCTTCCTCCCTATATTCACGTTGTCGTTTTTCGTGGGCTGCTGGATGTTCCGGTATTCGAATGGTCTTCCTCGCGATACCTTTACACATTATCTCAACGCAACGATGATTAGTCGCACGCTCTGTGCCTTACCTTGTTATTATTAACTCGTTCATCTTCGCCTCTTCGTCTTTGCATCCATCTCCATTTGTTCGTTGCGATACTCACTCAGAATTTTTCTCTTCCTCGTTTTTTTTCGACGGTCTTGCAGGTCTTTATTTGAAGCTACACGGGACGCATCGACCCAACTCGATGAAGAAGTCGGTTATTAAAAGAAGAAAACGCGTGCCTGCGGCCGCTGGTACACAACCGCCTATACCGATGAGGATGTCTGATCAAGCTGCTGCTGAGGCATTGGTAGCTGTCGGTAGAGGGGCTGGGAGTGGACCTGGGGAGGACAGTGATGAAATTGACTCGGAGCAGCCAAAAGCAAAACGTGCTAGGAAGAGTAACAAGGGTCATGACGATGTGGGTATGGAGGGAATGGACGATCGTCATGGTGGACAACAACGACATTGGGCGGGTGATAACAGCACTCGACCTTCTTCTCCGCAACACCAGAGACCTTCGTCGATATCACCACTTGGGTACGTCCATGCGGGTAATTTACAAAGGGCTGGATCGTCATCTTTCAGTGGCGGGATGTTGCCGGGGATTAGCTCTATGGATCTTGGTGCTGGTCCTGGAGATTTATCAAAAGGGATGGTGCTTATACCCAGTGGGCCGGGAGTTCCGGGTACTGCTACTAGTTCTGGTGCGGCCGGTTCCGGGTATATGAGGTCTGGCTCATCAGCACCGAGTCGGACTCATTCGCCTTCTGGACATGGCGTTGTACCAGGAGGTGGATTGGTGTTACCGCCACCTCATGGGTTGGCTACCACCGGAACGATGTACCAGCCTCTGCCGCCAGGGCCGGGACACGAGATCCCTGGTAGTGTCATCGCTGGAGGAGGGTACAGCGGCGGTATACCCAGTCTTGGGGACCTGGAACGGCATTATGCCGAGTTGAACGAGCAGAAAAAGAGGATGGAGGAGATGTTGGACAGGACTGAGAGGTTGATGGCGGGTGTTAAAAGGGGGATCGAGGACTTGCGTAGTACTGGCGCAGGTGCGAGCGCGGGTGCAAGTTCTGGAACGGGCCAAGGACAGAGTTTACAGAGGCCTTCGTCCACATCTCCTCATGCAGGGTTACAGGGACCTGGTCATCCAGCTCAGGCGCCTTCGATGCCACTTGCTAGAGCTTCTTCGGGTGAAAAAGAGAGGCGAGAGAACGTTTGGACTGTGGTCAATTCTGATGCACGAACCTGACCTAGTACGGATCTTGTCGTTTTTTCCCTCTCTCGCTTTGTCTGTCTTTTCCTTCTTTTCCTTCTGTCTCGTCGAGCTCTCCATTTCACTATCGCTATTTTTCTTCTATCTCTTGTTGCTTGATATTGTATCTTATATATCTTAACCCCCTCCCATCTTCTTTCCGGGGTCCTCTCTTCCTCTCTCCCCCGACGTTTTTCAAGTGTACCGGAATTCGCTACTTAACCTTTCTGGATTTTGTGGGGTGGATTATGTCTTATAAAACGGAACCATGAGTATTATATGTATCTATGTCCTAGTTCGTCGTCGTCGTCGTCGTCTTCCCTTCCGTCTTTCTTACATATATTGTTCCCCTTCCCTCCCCTATCTCTATCAGGTATCTCTTAACCTCCCACATAAGTATTTTGTTGTCGATATTGAGTATTTTGCTGTGGTTATTATACTGGTTGTGTAGAACGCTACCTACATAGTAATGTATTAAGTTTTGTCTATTTTTGGAGGGTTTTTTGAGGTGTTTTGTGTTGCAGCTTTTGGGAGTGATCGATGCTTTGAGAAGTTTTAACTTTGCCCAGTGCGCACTGCGCAAGGTGCCAGCATGTTCACGTATATATAACAACTCACGGTGGTTACAACTTCAATGACATTGTCCACCGCCTTAGCATCGGAGATGTCTCAAGGGAAAGAAAACGTCGAGCGCTCGTGGAGAGAAACCATTTGTTTGACAGGCATGTTACAGCCAAGAGTAAGATTACCGCTCAAGTGAACACTGAACACGTTTCAAGGGTCGGGGGTATTATCAAGAAGGAAATATACTTTCTCTATATTGTTACAGGGAAGCATCATGATGATCTATAGCATTTTTTTTCCTCCAGCCGCGGAAAGTTTAATGTTCTGATGAACTGAAGCTACCCTTTGAAGTGGCGGCGCCACCACCTCCTCCACTAGCCACCTAGGACAAGATGAAACAATGCGACCACCTTAGCGCCTAACAAAACTTACATCTCCCATTGTATTCAAGAAGATCAGGCACGCTCCAGGTATCCTCAGAAGTTTTGGAAGAGATCTGTTTCACGAATGGTTTCGTCTCAGGAGCATCCCTAAGGACAAAAAAAGAGAGATTTGCGCCAACTTCGGAGGGTGAAGAGACAATTGATTTTTTCTCTTTTCCATCAGACGTATGTGCCTTTTATTTACACCGGACGCTGGACATTAGACAGTCCGGAAAAATGTTTGTGCATGGGACAAGTAGGCATGTCATATGAGGGGCATGATACAAAGGACCTAAGAGTGCATTTGTGTATAATGGACGGGGAAGCACAAGAAGAAAAATGTATGGTGTTTCACAACGCCAGCCGCTCATGCCTCAGTCGTCTTCTTGGTGCGCTTCTTCGCTACAGTGTTCTCCCTGAGAAATGGGACAGATGTCAGGAGAGCCAAGTATAAGAATATAACGAGCGTCAACGAACCGGAAACCGTTCTTGAACCGCCTTGAGACGTCCTTGAGGTACCTCATCCTTCCAGTACCAGTAGTCTTTCTGCGCTTGGCCTTCTGTCCCCACTCGTACGACCGCATCTTAGCGGAGGGGTAGCCACACTGGGCGCATGCTAATACGAGTATTGTGAGAAACAGCGTGTTCATATGAGCCCGTTAAACTCAACGTACTTTTGTGTTGCCTGTGGAAGGCGCGGTTTCCACAACGCCTGCACAGCGTGTGGGACTTGGTGTGGCGTTTACTGTAAAACGATATGTGAGCGTAGAATTCGCGAAAAAGGAGGAAGAAAACCCTGAAAACGCACCCGAAAGACGAGGTACCTGGTTAACGGGATTGATATAGAGGTTGAGTGGTCAGCGCGGATGTTTCGAGGGGAATTTCAACGAACCTTTTGTCTGAAAGAAAAAAGGAAAAAGAAATTAGTATAAGCTGGTTGAAGAATCTCAAGTGGCCGCCAGCCAGTCATCTAGTGCATCATCGCTTTCCCGGGCTTGTATTTCATCAGGCCTGAGACATCTTCGAGCATATGAAGCACCCAAATCCATCCAACAGAGGTTTCCATCCAGCGAGTGGTTCCGAGCATATCCAACTACATCCAAAGTCATCCGACCGAATCCATCCCGCCTAGACTATTTCCACCTCCCAAACAGGATTCAAAGTCGATATGATGCATCTAGAGAGGCAATTTGGTACGACAAACGGACATAGACTCACCATATCGCCTTTTTCTTGAGGATTTTGCTGGTGTCGAGCGTTGAGGCGGCGTGTACAAACGAGATTTTTGGGAGGGTGGGAAAGTTGCCTAGTTTGGGATACCCGTGGGAACTCTCGCTGTAGCTCCGGTTCTGCCTCTTACTGCTCCGATACAGCTCCGATATAAGCTAGTTCTCTTCCCTTATATCGCGAGATAGATTCGCACTTCCAGAAGGAGCAAATTCATTATTTTTCGTCTTTCTGCTGTCCGTGCTTCCACGCTGGATTCTCGTCATTTGAGGTTAGCTTTTGCTCAGCGTCAAAGTTATCCTTTCGAAGTTTCCTCAGGCTGTTTGTATTTCTACTACTTAGCTTTGGCTACACCGGTCTTTCTGGCGATAAATCGCGGTGCTTCCTTTGCTTGATCTAGGACAGCCTTGTTCCGAATCCAGATGTCAGTTTATAGTTCATGGCTGTCGCAGGTACATGTCTCATCAACACCTCCGCCTCCGACCTTCCCCCTGGACAGGTCAAGGGGTCCTTATCTGCTTCGGAGGCGCACACGCTTTCCCATCTAGTTCCTCGGAACTCACCAATGACGTTGGACGTCGAATTCTAGTAATTAGTCCCGATGGTGGCTATCCTGTCTTCTGTCTTGAACTCTAATGTTGGACTGGCTGTGCACTGCAATTGGCAGTACGCACGCTCAAAAGATTCAAAATTATTATCAAAGCAGTGATGACGACGTCATGCTTCGTAGGTCTGTCTTTATACCTACCCGAAGACGATGAAGACTGTCATTCTTTTCTTTTCTTTTCTCAGTTTCTTTTCGCTACAACTAGGCAAAGCTTTTATTGGAAAGCCCGGGGTCGCCTCGTATACGCACTAAACTCTTCAAGCCAAAGTCTAATATGGTTATATTCAAGTCCCATTGAGGTGAGGGTGTCAAAGATCCCTGGGTATTTGTATGCGGCGTAAACCACTCAATCCGATTCAGCGGAAAGGAATTAGGTGCAGCGGATTTGTCCCCTTGTGGAATTAGCAGGGATTATTTTGGAGCTTCTAAGGACGGTAAGGCTTCTTTTTACGATGTATATTTATTGCCAATTCGTTTTAAACAAACGTCTGGACCCAGAGATAACCCCCCTTTTCTGAATTCGTATTCAGGTCGCATGACCCTCGCCTTTATTGCTCTAGCCCGGAACACACAGACCGATATGTACACGTAGGTCTCAGGACCAGGTGTGCGACTCCGCACATACCCGTATATGAGTATTTATATGTGAACGCTCTCGTATGCGCCCTTTGTCTCTGCGTTAAGTGCTACGTACAATTGTACTAATTTCATTTATTTCTTCGGAATTCCAGACGCAATCTGACCGCGAGTATGTATGTACATGTACACGGTATGCATATGCGCTAAGTTCTAAGCTCTAACGAGACGAGCTAGTACGAAGAAGGAAGTAGCGCGCGATGAGATCTATACCATATTTTTATTTATTATACGTACTACAGCGTTTCTGTATTGGGCTTGACCTAGGGATTCGGATTCAGTACACTGTATTCGAATCCATGGCGCGAATATCGAGTCATATAAGTACAATAGTATTTCCATGCGAGACCCTTTCCTAAGAGTACTGTGGCAAATATAAACTGTTTACATACAAGTTCGGAGAAACAAAGAACACTTGGCGAATCCCTGCGAATTCCCGTTCTTGTGTAGTCTGAGAGGCTGGAAGCTGATATTGTACCCAATACCATGCACTTCCCTAATGTCGATTGACTGCTCGTATGCAGTCGGTGAATCGGTGTCGGGCCTCGGCGAACTCACGAACAAGAGAAGAGAAAGGGCCTTCTATTTCTATCCCATTACTGTATACGCGCCTTCTATTCAATTATGCGCGTATGTTTATGGTATTAGTTTTCACGCGATATCGGGGATATCGGATTCTATTCAGAAAGACAGGAAGCACGGGCTCACGTAGGACGATAGCCCACACTGGGTTTACACTTAGATGAGGAGAAATACAGGGAAGATGTCTGAGCTACATATAATATGTATGGTATGTAAGATACATGACAGGGGTATCGGACTTTTTCATTTCATCACACAACCCCCCACCTCCGTTAGCCTCCGCTTCGCGACCAAGCTGGATATATGTCCTTCTAAATTCCACGGGTGACATTACGCCGATAAGCGCCAACAACCCCTCCCTTCTCCAAGTTCCCGGAACAGTCTCGTCGCGTTCCAGCTGACACAAATATAAGTATAATAAATAACAAAGGGGTTTCTTTCACTTTGGTTCATAGTTCGTTTTCAAATCCGAGGCGAAAGTGGGGTATGTTCACCGAGGATCGAATGGAATCATGGGCATCTGACCTCCGACTGCGCGCCACGCATCCTGTTTCGCCTGCAGTCCCCGCAGCAGCCTATACAGAACCTGCCGTACTTGAGGCATGAATGACGCGAGGATTTGCGGAGAGGGGTCCTCAGCTAGACATTGTTCTAGAACTGTGCGGAGGTCTTTCGGTATTGAATGGATGTCACTAAAGACAAAATGGGAGGGAAAAGAGGGGGAAAAGGGAGGAAAAAATGGCTCAGTTCATATCCCGACGTGCAAGAGACTAGGCGCGCCGCGTACCTAAGGTCAATTTTGTGATATGCGAAGGCGTGTATGGTAGTGTTAAAATCGGTCCCTATCTGGACGTAGACGTCGCTGACTTGGGTTTCAGTCGCCTGACCCAAGCTCCAGAGTTTGAGAACCTCTTGAAGCTGTTTCATCGACAAGAGAAGATTGCGAACTGCGGAGGGGACATCTCCTGGCGTCCGCTGTGTTTGGATGAACAATGGAGGCATGACAGGTTTTCGAGATAGATGAGATGTAGACGTATGTGGTGAAGATTGGGTTGGATGTCAAAATGAAGAAAGGTTCAGGTTTTTAAGTAAGAAACTGAATAGCGAAGGATTATAAGAAAAGCCATGTGCTTACCGCATTTACACGCGAATAACCTGCCCAACCGCTCTGTGATAAGCTTGATGCAGATGAATGGTCGTATGGCGGCTGTGAATACATCTTGAGCTAGGAAATGTAGTTGGACTGTACAAGGCTATCCAGATGATGATGGACGTAGATGTTGACGAGCAGACAAGTAACCAGACGACGGAACACAATGACGACGGAAGAAAGGTTGAACAGGATATCCTGATATGAAACGGAACTTGAGTGTTGAAAAGAGAAAAAAGAATGAATATACCCTTTTTATACCTTGTAGTTCATAGCCATGGACCAGTCGGTAAAAATTATTATGGCAAGCTGTAAATTCCAGCATTTCTCTCGCCCTGACACATCTCGGCTGCGATCCCAGTGTAGAGTGGCTTACATAATCGTATACGGCATCGCCTTCCAAGTTCTTTTCCATCAATTTTTGTAGTTTTGATGGCTCTTCTCCGACTCATGTCCTGTTCCGTGCTTGGTTGCTCGTTGCCCCTTGATTCCGTGCTTGATTCAACGTCTGCTGTGGCCATCTTTTGCAGTGCTCATCCACCAATCGTTTGGGTCTTTGAACGTGGGTCTCTTTGTTCGGTGGAGATTACGTGACTTGGAAAAGGTGTTCAAGTCCACCTGAAGGCTGGGATTCGGAATCACAGTGGAAAATTCTAAAAATGTGCCTGGTGAATGCACATCTCAGTTCGTATTTTTCTCTGCACTCGTGAAATTAGCTAACTGCAAACTATGTGCAGGGTGCTGGCATATGCTTCGTATGCGCTACCACGCTTTTGCACATGGCATTTTTGTCATATGTTGCGTTCTGTTGCGTTGCACAAAGATCTCCGGTTTTTCGCAGTTATCAGTGCGACGGTGTCTCATCGATGCTCGCAAAGCCTGTTCCAAATTTGGCTACTAACCGCCTTACCAAGTTTTCGTCAACTTCGGCGAAGGCGGTATTATCAATTGGCACAGCATGCGCTTTTACTTACACGTTTCTAGCCTGCCTTGGCCTTTGAACCTGCCTGGGTAGATCTCGCTTGTTTGCTTCCGGTCGCCCATACACGTCATAATTTTGTTGTGTCTTCTATAACCACATATCGATGCATCCCCGCCAGCCGGACGAACGAGCTTTGGTATATGTTTAGCCATCGCTCCAGCGCATTTCTTTAATTGTCCCTCAGTGGAAAGAATATAACAAAGCAGGTCTAGCCCTCTTTGAATCAAACCCTTGTTGCCCGCTTCTCGTAAAATAAATCTATATTTAAGGTTCTTACGGTCTTCTATTAGTCCTCTACATGAACTCATTACACCCACCAGTTCGGAAATCAACTCTAAAGATGAGTACGCCTCTCCAATAATGGGTCATTATAGTTTCAATATACATAGGCAGTGTAATTTCCAGCTACCGGATGATCGAAAGTTATGTCCGACGTGAGTTGGATCCAAGCGACAAACTGATCTCACTGTAGCCATTGATCGTCAAACTTCGAGGGTCAAATAGTCATTTGTCGGGATGACGGCGAGACATGTTGTACTTCTGCACAACTATGCATGCTGTGAGAGTCGTTTGCTTTGATCCAGTCTGATTATTAGCCTGGAAAAACAGAAATGGGGTCTGTCCTGTCTCTTGAACGAGATGGTATGTCATCAACTAGAATGAGTTCTGATGATTACACTCCATATGAGCTACATCCTCATCTCATCCCTACTGCCAGTGTCAATTAACCATCTGTCTTTTTATATCCTCTCCACACACCCCGCCACACATAAAGAATCGCGCCATCACGACATCACGACACCCCGCCGGATCAGCGACGCGACGAGCTCAGCTGGAGACGCGGCGATGCTCTAGTATTCAAGTCTTCTGTACCTGTACAATGACATGAAGTCAGCCACCTAGCAGGACGACAGCAGCGCCACTGAAACTCTGGGTAGCAGTTCCTGCATTGACGTGCAAATCAGAGTGTATCCTGGGGTATTCTCGGCTCGTTCGAGACGTCTAATGAGACGTATGATTTACAGCGTTATTCTTGTTCGACTATGTATGCTATAGGT
Organism: Neonothopanus nambi; assembly: GCA_003987895.1. Lineage (NCBI taxonomy): Eukaryota > Fungi > Basidiomycota > Agaricomycetes > Agaricales > Omphalotaceae > Neonothopanus > Neonothopanus nambi. The sequence goes on along the minus strand of RCHF01002578.1, from coordinate 3,728 downwards.
TCGTATATATCTGCTCCTTAGGATTTTGCTGTTCTTGACGTGGTGTTTAGGTTCAATGTTCAGGGGATACATAGGTCATGGATCTGATTCTGATTTTGTGTCTTCAGACAGGTTCGTGGATTAGTGTATGTAGGTTATCTCGCTTGCTCGATTGATGCTTAAGCTTGACTATCGCATTGGAGGTCAGGCCTCAGGTCTCAGGCTTGTATGCATGATTCTCGCGCGAAATGGTCCTTAGTTGGAATGTCATATGGGCACAGAGTTCGTTCGATTGAACGTAAGTAGTATCTTTTGAGGACATGTCAACTGAGCAGATGTATATTCCCAGGTTGACCGCAGCATGTGTTTTTCTTACAAGTTCCTCGATTCAAAAAAGGGCGTTTATCGGTACTGGTACCTACTTGGATCGTAGACTCGGATGTGAACTTCCGGGTCGTCGGTTAGTGCATTGACGCATTTAATTATGCGAGAGACTCGCGGTCAAGTAAGGATTTTCGGTTGAGCGGTAAAATATTGACATATCGGACTGACATGGGGGAATTGTCTTTGAACATGCAGTCACAACTGACGTTGGTGAAACAGCCCTGAAAAACCTGACGGACGTACTTACGGGCTCCGGCTATGTATGTAACAAACGATAAAGTTACGGAAATTGATTCCCTGGTGTATCTCAGAAGGTCGGTGTCAAAACTCTTACTCTTCTGTTATTCTACTAAGAACTTGCCACCAAGGCTAGAAGACTTGGAATCGCTGGAATCTGATCAAGTCCCCGTTGATCTCTTGTTGACTGACTCGGTGGGCCGTTACGTACGTGTTATAGCTACTAATACTTGCTGTATGTATCTTCCATACATGCTCGAAAATCAAAAGATTTGCCGTAAGTTCAACCTTTCATATATCTAATTCTCGGCCCCATAGCACTTACTTATCATAAGTATTACAATGACAGATGGCTGTGTCCTAATCAGAGAACGCCCTTCTTGATATGATCATAATGATACCGTAAAATGCCAACTTCCCTTCATCCTTTCATCTTCAAGTCAAGCTTCAAGCTCGAGTTCGACGGAACGATCCCGGGCTTTTTATCTGCTGATCCGCTGGTGGTTCTAGTCTGTCTGAATCAGGCCCAGGGTTCCACGCTTCAAGTTCAACTAGAGTACTCGTTTTTTTACTCATTCATGATTCCCTTGGCTGGCCACTAGGAGACATGAAGGGGGCAGCAGGCACACAGGGTGAATAACTCATAGAGTAATCTGCAAGCACTGTAGCCATGCGCGGAGGGATCACCTCTCGGAGCGCTCAAGTCGGACCGGCACGGCACAGATGAATTCGGCGACACTAAGCGCTGAACGTGAACAAGCCTTTTCTTAGAACAAGATTCCCGCAAGATCCTCGTATCACCACGTAGTAGAGCGGCGATCTAGCTCATTGGAGCGCGTTGGGGCTCTGCTAATTTCTACCATTAAAATCATTACATGCACAGGACGAATGGGACGTGGGTCTCGGTGAACGAGTTACTACAAGAGGATTCGAGCTGAAACGTGTGCTTGTCACTTGAAACTTGCTTGAAACATGATGGGCTGCTGCAGTTATTCATGAAGCGGAAAATGCAAGTCTCCACTGGATTAGGATGTAATATGACTTTTCTTGTAGGTTGTAGGGCCCAGGATACAGCTGCTCTCTGTGCTTTGCTGTATGACGTGGGACGGAACTTGTACGTTTGAACACCTGGAAGGTAAAGTATCTTATTTGGCCTGTTTGCATTTATCTTTTTCTGATGATGAAAGTGTAGTTCTAAATTCTTCGTTTCAAAAAATGTTGGTTACGAGGCTGAGTTAAGGTTTGCTGTGGTCGAGTCATTATGCATTGTGAGTGATCGGTGAGGACGATTTTGAGGAAGATAGTTGGGGGAAGGAAACGTCCAATGCGCTCAGTTGAGTTCATTAAGCGCTTACCTGCTGGATTGAAGCTGGGTTACACAGTCTTTTACTCAGGACTGTCATGCAGGAGATTGAAGCTAAGGCCTCAGGCCTCAGGATTTGCTCGAAGGTAAAGGTCTTCTTGTTTTCTTTGGACCTCTTAGGCTCGGCCGAGGTCATACACGTCTACATGGTCAGGCGCAATCACCCAAGTTTTCAGGAATCAGAAATCTTTTTTCCCTCGCAAGTCGCGAGTCCGATGCGCCAGCGATCCTTAGCATCACCTCGAACAGGTGTACAAGGTTCCATAGTGACGGTGGGTCTATATGTAGGCACGAAATCTCGCCGAGACCTTGGCTTTCAACTTGGGAACGAAACACGTTTCTGGCTACGGAGCATGCTGAACTGGCGGTTCTCATTCTTTTGGTTGGCTACTAATACTTCGTACCATGCAGGTCCGGTACGTTTTCAAGACGCTTTCTGTTGTGGTGCGTGCTCAGGACCCCGTAAAAATGTGATATCACGCATGCCGGGTACTTTTGTTCATCCCTCTTAGCTCAGTTGGTAGAGCGCGTCACTAGTATATATGAATGTTTTCATGACGAGGTCAGTTGTTCGAGTCAGCTAGAGGGAAATATGCGAGGAATGCAAGGCTAAATTTTTTCAGCACAAGTTACACTACAGGCAGGGCAAAATTTCCTGTAAGATAAATTAGTTGCCATTCGTTTAGAAATAGAATTACTTTGGCTTTGTACATACTTCATGTACAAATAAAACTTTGTCACACGGGAAAATTGTGGCCCTTTGAAGCAAGTGTCAGGGGATATCCGGACGATTTCACACAAGACAAAGCCTATGCAAAATTCATTGAGAAACTACATGACATTTATTTTCTTTTTCAGCTGGGAAACTAAACGGGCAAACAACGGGCACAACAGGAAACCCCGCCCATTTAGTTTCCCAGCTGAAAAAGAAAATAAATGTCATGTAGTTTCTCAATGAATTTTGCATAGGCTTTGTCTTGTGTGAAATCGTCCGGATATCCCCTGACACTTGCTTCAAAGGGCCACAATTTTCCCGTGTGACAAAGTTTTATTTGTACATGAAGTATGTACAAAGCCAAAGTAATTCTATTTCTAAACGAATGGCAACTAATTTATCTTACAGGAAATTTTGCCCTGCCTGTAGTGTAACTTGTGCTGAAAAAATTTAGCCTTGCATTCCTCGCATATTTCCCTCTAGCTGACTCGAACAACTGACCTCGTCATGAAAACATTCATATATACTAGTGACGCGCTCTACCAACTGAGCTAAGAGGGATGAACAAAAGTACCCGGCATGCGTGATATCACATTTTTACGGGGTCCTGAGCACGCACCACAACAGAAAGCGTCTTGAAAACGTACCGGACCTGCATGGTACGAAGTATTAGTAGCCAACCAAAAGAATGAGAACCGCCAGTTCAGCATGCTCCGTAGCCAGAAACGTGTTTCGTTCCCAAGTTGAAAGCCAAGGTCTCGGCGAGATTTCGTGCCTACATATAGACCCACCGTCACTATGGAACCTTGTACACCTGTTCGAGGTGATGCTAAGGATCGCTGGCGCATCGGACTCGCGACTTGCGAGGGAAAAAAGATTTCTGATTCCTGAAAACTTGGGTGATTGCGCCTGACCATGTAGACGTGTATGACCTCGGCCGAGCCTAAGAGGTCCAAAGAAAACAAGAAGACCTTTACCTTCGAGCAAATCCTGAGGCCTGAGGCCTTAGCTTCAATCTCCTGCATGACAGTCCTGAGTAAAAGACTGTGT
>RCHF01002571.1:0-11133 GCA_003987895.1 Neonothopanus nambi | reverse complement strand
AGAGTCCACGAATCATACGCATTTGCGATTCAGAAAGATTGTCCACCAGGAGGCCTCCTGGTGCGTCGCTCCCACGCTGCGCTATTTCAATGCAAGCAATAGTGTACCCTATGAGTTCTTCAGGAAGATATATCCCTGCACCACGTTCCCCAGGCTCAGGCTCATGCCGTTCTCGTAAATGACGAGTCTGCTGAGAGAGGGACTTGGAGACCACCATAACGGTATCAACCATCTTGATACTGTCATTACCCTCGGATCTCTCCGCACTCTTCATTGCCGAAGAATAACCAGAGTCTTGGGCACTCCAGAAAACAAACTCGCCCGTGCCATTCCTGAATTGTAACGCTTCCAGCGCAGGATCGGGCTTGGACTTCAGTATGCTAATCCCAGCAGACCGAGTCCAATCCGGGAAAGGCACCGAGCTGAGTTCGACAGGGGGAGGTTTCGTAACAGGAAGTATCACATTTCCCAAACTCTTGCACAGCGGGCAGATGTACTCCTTTCGCGGAATGACTTCCGGGTGATTCCTAGTCGCCTGAGCGCGATGTCTTTGCCGGATAGAAAGGCTATAGACATGAAAACAATCGAGATGCATCATGTGGCTGCTGCATACTGATGCATGCAGCCCAAAGCGAGTATATTGCCCCGGGAAACCATCGTAATTTGGTACGCTGCCTGCCTTGGCGTCAATGGACTCGGCGTCGGGAGGTGGAAATGTAGATGGCGAGGCTGAAGAGCGGTCCATTGACGTGGGAGCTTGAAGGACTTCATTGAGGTAAGTGGTGTATCCGTCTGGCTGTCGCCGAATGAAGCGACTCGGCTGGACAATCCCAAGGGTGCCAAAAGACCGGCTCGAATTCAGATCCTCCTGGCATACTATGCAAGTCCCGTACGAAACCTCCTGTTCTTGCGCATCTTCCATCTCCTGGTCCTCTTCATCATCAACATCCTCGAAGTTGAAAGCGAAACTTTCTTGCTGAGCTTTCATCTGCTTCATAATGGCCTCTTGTCTGGCTTTGGCTGCCCGCTTCCTCGCTTCTTCAGGATCTGGAACACCAGCAGACCTGTCTGGTACGAAGCGGCGAACCTCCACCTCCTGAGGGACATAAGTGTGAATCTGGTCTAGTATCCAGCCGACGCGGGCTTTGTACGTTTTCAGGCTGTTATGGTGTTCCAAAGTGCATAGCACATCGATGAGATTCTTTTCCTCCTCAAAGGCCTTCACTGAACAGAGATTGCAAAAGATCGAGGCTCGTTCAGTTATAGCGAGCATCACCAAATGAAGAACTTGATCGAGTATCGCCTCCCCGGACGGTGGAACAGACCCAGAACTGTCCGTTAAAACGAGAACGTTGTAAATGGCGTAGAACATGACTTGAAGAAGAGCCTCGGACTCGAAAGTCGAGGGAATGATGACGAAGGGGCCTTCGCTAACGTTCATCGGCTTAGGCACCAGCACAGGATCTGAAACTCCAGACTTCTTCATGCGATTTCGTAGTATAGTCTCCACCTCCTCCCGTTTGTTTCTTGTGTAGTGGTAGAAGAACGGATTGACTTCGTCGAACATTTCGTCCTTGAGTTCATACATACCAGTGTCCGAGATGGACTCCGGTGCCCGGAAATTGGTGACTTCTTTCAAAACTTTCTCGAAGCAGACATCCTCCACAAGACGCTCTGACACGCGCTTGATAAGATCCGTATACGTGCAAGGCCCAAGAGCTAATGAATGGATGATTTCTCTCCGTGCCTGCTCTGCTATCGGCATCTTGGAAATACTTGCATTCTCACTCAGGATGGTGATGAACACATATAGCACTTCCTCTACCATGCTAGATAATTGTGCACCATCATACGTCGAATGAAGGAAGGCGCCGGAGAAGTATCCGAGGAGTCCGAAGCGGTCAAGAATGGTGACGATGACAGTATTTGGATCGAGAATGACAAGAGCCACTTGTAAGATGAAGAGGTCCTGGTCATAGCATAGTTCTCGGAGCATGAAGTCTCGGTAATGAAGTAGTTGTCCTCGGATAGCAAAACCGTTTCGAACCCACAAACCAGTCCGAATTTGGGCGATCATAGCGAGTACTGCACGAGATACACTTTTGAGTCTAACAATCACGAATGTAAAAAGAAGACATACCTCTGAGCGGAAAATCGATGACAGTAAGAATTGCGTGCTCGCTCGCATGCCGTAGAATGATATCCCTCACGCCTGACATTCCCACCTCTCGCAATTTCTCCTCCGTGAGCAAATCAACATGTTTGAAGAGCTCCGCAAGCAACCAGTGTAGAGAATGGTGAAAGCTCACCCACCCCTCTAAAACATCAAAGTCCACAATATAATACATGGTGTCACCGAAACTGACATCGTGAAACGCTATCGGTTGGAACTTTGTACGATCTAGCCTATCTTCCGCCAAGGTGCACACTATTAGGATGTGGTGCACTACAGTCGATATAGCGGCCACCAACTCGGCCGTGGTAGATCGACTGAAAGCCGACCCGTACACTTTGATCACTCTCGAAAGCGACAGGGTGACATTGAAGACGCTAATCCACGCGTCCGTCTCGAATTCGATATGACTCGTTACAGCTCGTTTGTTCGGATTGACACACATGAAGAGCTGACATGTCTTGGCGAACTGCATGATGAATTCGCGATTGTGGGCAATGAGGTGCTGCACAGGCTCGTTATGGCAGAGGTAGCGCAAGTCGCTAAACACAGGCATGAAGCGTTTCGACTTGAACGGGAAGGAGTCAACGTCAAGGACGCTGACACTAGATAGGGGAGGATATACGATGTGCTTTTCGACAATTTGGTTCGTGAAAAAGGCCGTGATGATTGCGAGAAGGCGTGTTATGAGCTTGTGTTGACGCACGATATGGGAGGCGACAGAAGGAACGGTGAACAACTGTAAGGCAAAATATTTGATTGAAGTCTCGGCCTCTCTGTCTACAAGGAGGTAGGCATCGATTACTCGATGATAAACTCTTGCAAAATGACTAGCTATGAGATGTGGTCTGTTAGAGAGCGAAATACTTGACAGACAGTGAAAAACTCACCAACAGCCAATTTGTGATCCCGACTAACTGTGAGAACAGCCGTGTATATCTCCTTCAAACTCAGTCGTGGTTTCTTCCATAGTCGAGTATGGCTTAAAAACAGGGAGTCTATTCTCGATAGAATAGGAATATCCGGGAATGAATGGAGCGATTGAGAGTTATAAGTGTATGAAGTGTGATCCCTTTTGCGAGAAGCGAATAGTTCTTCGGCGATGACTTCTCGAAGGATTAGGGTGTCAGTCCCCAATCGACTCTGGGTGAGGTCTAAGAGCCATTCAATGATCACAGACACAACCTGTTCGCGGAAAGTGTCATACGCGCGGCGAATGGTGACACCCAGGTCAATCTGCGCGATGCTTCGGGCGACCTCAAGTAAATGAGGCAGTTCGTTACTCATCTCTACGATATCACGGCCGTGCTCGTCTATCCGATGGGCACAAGCCGACGCCTCCTCGCGCGTCCGCCCGGTAAGGTCACATAGAAGCTTGATGACTTCGTCAAAAGAATGCTTATCGTCGTTCCAAATAACAACGCAGAACTGGTCTTTCAACATCGGGTCTGCTGAATGTTGCAAACGTAGATCGGCTTCATTGGCGGGCACCGTCGGTTCGTCCGGAGAAAAGTCCAGTGTGTCCAAAATGAAGTCCAGCGCGTACCCAACCGTCCGCTTCATTGTCTCGCGTAGTTCGGGCGGTACAGAGACGCGGTAAGGGTAGTTCTTTACAGGAGGAATGACATCAGGTATTTGGTGGAGGTAGTTTTTGCGAGCAAACGGAGAATTGTTTGAGGATTCAGACCCGGGGGCCGGAGGGTGATACATGCATCCGATTGGCACCCTCCAGGCCTCCTCGTCGCCGCAATCGCAGCATCCACCCGACTGTTGAGCAATAAAGAAGCTGACATTGTGATCCCTATGGTCGGTAGCGTGAAAGCATCGCGAACACATGACACAGCTATCATCTAAGGAACAATCCCTGAAACGAGCAAGATCAATGCACGTTTTCGAAACAGCACAAAGGAAGACTCACTTGCATCTGAAGCATGGCTCTCCCTTCTTGAGAACGTGAGCACAAGGCCTTCCAGGTATTATTGGTGCTTCCTTCCCAGCGCCACAAAACCCAAGAGTAGCTTGAACCTCGCTCAAAGTGGCGTGCAAAGGTAAACTCGAGTTCGAGTTGGGCAGAAAGAGATGAGCGTAAGGTCCCCAGAAAGAATCATACAGTTCTGATAAGATTTCGGCTCGTGTTGCATTCGTAAAAGCATATTTCCTTGAACCCGGCATAGTTTCAAGGAAATATCGTATATGTTGGAGAGGGTCCGACGAACGATCCCTAGGGTTCATGGATGAAGGGAGGAATTTGGACGGGAAAAGGGATGATAAAGCAGACATGTCTGTTACACGTTTCTTTCAGGGATCCAGACTTTATTGTGAGTTTCGTAAATTTCCACCAGTTTTTGCGACTTTCCGTGGTACAGTGATACAGAGAAGGTGGGAGAAGGAGAGAAAAGAGCGTGTTGAGTCAGAGTACAGTAATCACGCTTTGACCTTCTACCACTACCACTACCAACATGACTACTCGCACTTCCATACAAATGTCAACCTCCAAGTCCGCCAGCTCGCTGGTAACACCGAGCTTAGCAGCCTTGGCTGAACCCCAAATGCGACATGTTGACGCCGCTATGATGGACTACTTTTTGATCGAGGTCGTCAACACTCTCCGGGAATCCTCATCTGTGGCTCTCGCTCGCTCAAAGAAGATTGAACAAGAAATGATCGAAGCAGGCTTAATACCTGCTCCACCCCCTGCTTTACCGTCGAAAGAAACGACTGCTAACCCGAGAGATTCCACGGGTAGTTTGAACTCACGTACGACCGCCGGGAAGGGTGGACCGGTCGATGAAGAAGAGGAGGCCCTGAGGACGCGTCTAGAAGCTATCGGAATGCATATCGGCGCGAATTACAGTGAAAGGTGAGCTAGCGTGTATCCTAGACTATTCGAGCCAGGATTCATCTCGTCCCCTCACGCTTCCAGATTATGTCGCGATCGACCATTGTTCACGGAAACTCTAGATGCGATCAAGTTCATTTGCAAAGATATATGGGCCGCGTGTTGGGATAAGCAAGTAGATAATCTGCGGACAAACCATCGAGTGCGAATGTGTTCTCTTCAGAGTTTCACTGCGGTATCTCATAAACATCTGTAGGGCGTCTACGTACTCCAAGACAACTCATTCAAACCCATATCCCGCCTATCTTCGTGGCAAGGTCGGGCCGATGCAATTAAGAAAGCGAAAGTGGTATGTCGAGATCATCTTATCCTTTCGCTCTCCACTGAAAACCATTCTCCCCCTTCTTTAACAGTACGTTGCAATGCCAGCTGGCATTATCAAGGGTGCTCTAGCACGACTTGGCTATCATGCAACAGTTTCCCCTGAGGTCACCTCTCTACCCCAATGTAAGTCCCAACTTTTGAAGTGGCCTAATTACTCATGCATGTTGGTATCTCTGTCTTTCCAGGTACATTCCAAGTAAAGTTACCTAGGGGATCATAGATCAACTACTCAAACTGTTATTTGATATACCGAGACCCTATCTGGCTGCGACAGGAATGGCGAGTGAGTGTTCCTGCTCCCTTCTTCTTTGAATTCATTCCTGATTTGTTCGCCTGCACAGTTAACACGAACTATCAAGGGAAGAGGATGGTAGTTTGGCTTTCCGTGGTCGTGAGGTGAAGCTCTGGGTGAAGGCGAGATGATGACGCCGGTGGTGCCGTAGATCTCCCAAAAGGTTTGACGCCGTAGCAATACAGCTAGAGCCGGCAAGATTCTGGACGGACATATGACGGGTTGCATACTGTACCGATACGCCCTTAATTGTATGACGACATCCTTGAGGACATGTTTTGGGCAACTTATCAACACTTCTGTGCTGCGAATAGAATCTGTATCTCAGAGTAGCAGAACCGTTCAGGGGATGGTGCTCGTAATATAAAGTACTAGACTCGAGGTGGGTATATTGTTGAAATAGAATGTGAGCTATGTACATATATAATATAAGTATGATGGTATATATAGCTAGGCCAGAGGCTCAACGTCAGGAAGATCACGGCCATATGTTAAAATCATAAATATAATATAGCACCATTATGCTTGTTAAGTAGCAGGCAGTTGAACAATTGTCCGACCGTCACTAATGCAGTGAATTTAGGCCAAACCAGGAATTTCTTCATGCAAAGAGGAAGTCCTGCTCATCGAGCTACCATCTCTGATCAAGCAAGGCATATAAACCCTGTTTGATCTTAAAGCAGCAGAGGTTAAAGCAGCGGAGGGTTTAACAGACGCCGGGGAACTTTTCTCTCCTTGACTGACGGGAGCGTCCTCTACTGGACTAGCGACGGTGCTATCTTCCACCACAGAAGGATTGGCAATAACATCGTCGCAAATTGGACCAACTTGGGCCTGAAGCTGATTTAGTTTGTTAACTTTCATCGCGAGGGTATTGACAAAGTCGCTTCCAGCTTGGCCGTGTTGTGTGGCATGAATACATCTTTCCTCAAGGCCAGATTCGTTGAGGAATTCGAGTACGGCATCATCCTCTGCTCCAGGCTGCAACCAGATACAAAATATATCAAGGTCTTTTGCCTGTTTCAAGACTTCGAGTGTTACCTTTAAATGTACACGGTCAAAAATCAGTTTAGATGGAACGAGGCGGCTTTTCGCTTACTTTGGGTGGTACAACAATTGATACAGAGGTATGAGTTGGATCGGATAGATCCTTGATGTTTTTGAGACAAGTCTTGCCTGATACCGTTTGCTGATTCTACATAGTACGAAATGAATCAGTATCAGTGACAGCTCATCAAGTATAGTATGCAAAGCATGCTTACAGGATTAATGGGCACGACATCCTTCTTCTCAAGCAAGTAACTCATCACCTACACAGAAGCTCGCGTCAATAAGCAGGAACAAGAAAGGGAAATAGACACGGACCTTATGTCCCCACTTGGCTGGATCATTAGACGCGCCAACGACCGCGAACTTGGACGCCGAAAGGAACTTCTTCTCCTTCGCCATAAGAATATCCTTGAAATCATCGTCCTTGCCAGTACCAGCCAACGAAGGGCGATGAACAGATTTAGCGGATACAGGCGAAGAAGTCGAGGTACTTTTAGGAGCCTTTACTGCTACCTCCGTCTGGACAAAGTTCCTTTTCCTCTTCAGCACATTACCGTCAGCGCTGGAGGGTTTAACAGACGCCGGGGAACTTTTCTCTCCCTGACTGACGGGAACGTCCTCTACTGGACTAGCGACGGTGCTATCTTCCACCACAGAAGGATTGGCAATAATGTCTTCGCAAACCGGAGCGACTGCAGACTGAAGCTGATTCAATTTGTTGGTTCTCATCGCGAGGGTATTGACAAAGTCACTTCCAGCTTGGCCGTGTTGTGATGCATGAATACACCTTTCCTCGAGACCAGATTCGTTGAGGAATTCGAGGACGGCATCGTCCTCTGCTCCAGGCTGCAACCAGATACAAAATATATCAAGGTCTTTTGCCTGTTTCAGGACTTCGAGTGTTACCTTTAAATGTACACGGTCGAAAATCAGTTTAGATAGAACGAGGCGGCTTTTAGCTTACTTTGGGCGGTACGACAATTGATACAGAGGTATGAGTTGGATCGGCCAGATCCTTGATGTTTTTAAGACAAGTCTTGCCTGATACCGTTTGCTGATTCTACATAGTACGAATTGAATCAGTATCAGTAATAATAGAATACAAAGCATGCTTACAGGATTAATGGGCACGACATCCTTCTTCTTCTCAAGCAAGTAACTCATCACCTACACAGAAGCTCGCGTCAATAAGCAGGAACAAGAAAGGGAAATAGACACGGACCTTATGTCCCCACTTAGCTGGATCATTAGACGCGCCAACGACTGCGAACTCGGACGCCGAAAGGAACTTCTTCTCCTTCGCCACAAGAATATCCTTGAAATCATCGTCCTTGCCAGTACCGGCCAACGAAAGGCGATGAACAGATTTAGCGGATACAGGCGAAGAAGTCGGGGTACTTTTAGGAGCCTTTACTGCTACCTCCGTCTCGACGGAGTTCCTTTTCCTCTTTAGCACGTTAACATCGGACGAGCCGACGGTTGGCTCGGAGTTTTGAGTCGAAGAAACAGCAGAAGACATGACGTTCTAGTGGTCAAATGAGTCAAGTGAGCAAGCCAAGGAGTGCAAGGAGATATCTACCGAGTCATAGCGAAAACAGCATACTCTTTATACCCAGCGAACCGTAGAGCTGTGAGATGAAAATCACCGCCCAAAAGTTATACTAGTTGATTTACGGTATAGAGTAGCATGAGCAGAACAAGGGAAGCTGTAGTGAGCCATGTGCATGAATGAAAAAGAGCTTGAGAATCATCCAGGGATCATCAGATGCAAGTATAGGTGTACTCTGAATCAGTTTATGAAGCAGTGCCTGTCTTTGTTGCATTCCGAGGTAGAAAGAAGTAAAAAATAAATATTGAGACCCGTAGGTCTACCACTCCGGGAAAGCGTGTCATCCTTGTGCAGGGGCCATGCTAATCTTCTCTGTATCGTTCCAATTTTTTCGTATGTCACCCCGAAGGGGACATTAGTTCAGTGAGCAAGGTTAGAAGCGATGGAGAGAATTTTATTTGCAGACAACTCACGGGGTAGGCTCGTGACCAGCCTACTCAGGGTGAGAAGCTCCTTCCTTTTCAGGAGTATCATTGACAGTCTGCAGGCAGCTAAAGATACTAATTGCTACAGCCCTACATACACCATCGCCTCACCTGGCCCATTATTCATCACCTCGGAAGATAATCAGTATATCAAGTCCAGGTTCACTGCACCGGGATCGCATTTAGGACCGATCTAGCGTCACTAGAAACCGTCAGACTGACCATAGGAGTTCTAACAGCTTATCTAGGGCGATCAGGCGAAACGATTACACAGAATAATACATTGCACGTAAAAAACTACACGCCCATAGTGGTGCGAACAGAAGTGTCGCAGTACTACAGCCTACAATATGTAAAATCACATCGTCAATTGATCTTCAGAAGCTCGACTTCAAATTTGAGTGTTGAATTTGGAGGTATCACTGGAGGGAATCCACGAGCTCCATATGCCTACGAAATGGAACGTACTCATCATTAGAAAATCCGTAGCTATGCCGCCGAAAATCACGCACATAATCAGGAGTGGCAGTGAGGACTGCTTTCTGACCCAACGATAGTTGTGGAACACCTAACCATGAAACGATGATTAAAAAAGCATTCGAGATGAGATGAAAAGATGAATACTCGCCTTCGTCCCATCCTTTGATCACTTTCCCCACACCAATCTCAGTCTCGAACGGCTCTCCCCTTAATTGAATTTGCGTTAATTAGGACATTTGACCGTGCAAAGCACCTTCATCACTAACCGATCCCGACTCGAATCGAACTTTGTCCCGTCAAGAAGCGTCCCTACATAATGTATCTTTACCTTGTCTAGGACAGCGACCATTGAATCTGATGAACGACGAACGAACAGTTTCAAAGGAATACTCACCACCTTTCTTTGGGAAAGTGGTACTGTCTCCAGGGCTAAGAGTTTCGATAGTGACACCCTAGGAGGTGATTCATGAGAAACGTAGGGCAGGAGACGAGCTGCTCACCATTATTGTGGAGGTAATAAAGTTGAAATAGATGAAAGGTCGTACTGGATCGCCTTACTGTCCTTATAAGAGGGGACTTGAAGATCTCGATCTGATCTATATAGATTCTGAGACTGTTATCGATAATCGATTTGGCGTCTTATGATGAAGTCCCGATTTCTATTCTATAGCTAACGTCCCCCACAACGGCCAAGTAAATAGGATAGAAAATGAATAGAAACAACTGTAGAGCATTTAGATATCATTGTAAGAAAAAGAAAGATTACCTCTCCACGTCATACAGACGTATGTGGCTACCATGTCGTATACTAGTACCCATTCAAGCCATTTCAAGAATCACAAGGAGAATTCGTCACGGGTATGTATTTCAATCGATATAATTGGCTCTTGCACCTGTGAAGTATAGTCATATAATGCTCGTACTTACAGGTCTACACCGAGGCCTATCGAGGCTATAGTAGGAATCCCGACTACATGGCGCACTGCGGAAGATTGTTTTGCAAGCTATCAAAAAATTCGAAGCGCTAGAGATAAAGATTTTAGGGTGTATTCGGATACATTCTTTAGCTGCTTAAAAGTCCGGATCCTTCGCGAAGTTGATGTGTATGGAAAATTCCGAGTTCTTGAGCCCGTACCAGTCAGCTTGCTCTTCGTATGAAGAAGACTCGAAAGATATAAGTACATACGCACATCACCGTACATCTTGATTCTTGCATTCAAATCCAATTCAAATCCGATGTCGACGAAGACCAGGTAAGAAGGAACTAAAATACGACGATTGTATCATTGACAAAACTGAGATTTGACAATGAGACAGTAACTCGTGTGCCAGCCAGGGAAACCTCGGAGTTGATAGCACACAGCGGCGTAATAGCCAAATCATGCGCCTCAAGAAAAGATCTCCATAGGCCGGTCGCGGAGTATGCAAAGGCATACAGAATGCAGGTGAAGCAGTTAGAAATTTCAAACGGACGGTGAGAGCCTCTCGACTCTTTTGAGTTAGACTTTAATGAATACCTAATCGAGCAAGATATTCTCATCACGTGAAAAATCGGTTTGACGCGGAGCCGGGAGCGCTCCCTCATCGCGTCGGGACTCGGGCGTCGGGCGATGGGAGGCGGTCCAACGTACAGCCTTCATTAAGTCTTGGCCTTGTGTCCACACACCTGTGCACAGCTCTGTTGCATGATACGCATACACTTCGCCCAGTGCTGATTGCTGATAAAGAATTTATGGTTAAGTTCTTGATATCCTGTCTTAGTAGCATCATCTTACAACATTCCCAATGATACGGAGATCTTCAGCGCTTCGAGTGACAGAACCTTGTACAGCCAAATATTAGGATATCGGCGAAGAGATCGCAGTGATCTACCAGACATAT
>RCHF01002550.1:0-11237 GCA_003987895.1 Neonothopanus nambi | reverse complement strand
GAATGAATGAACTGCGGTTCGGGAGAGGGTGATTCTGATGTTCCCTCGATCTGTGATCTTGCTGTCAGCTGATAAGTCTATGAATCCAAACGTAGATGTGATGCGTATGGAACGGAGATGGAATAGGAGACTAAACCTTGTAAGATACAATGAAGGGTATATAACAGAATTCAAGAAGAAAAGAATTGAAGAATTGATAGGAACATGAGTGTTTGTTGCATGGAAACGACAAGAAGAGCGGGGGCAGCGGAAGGAGCTAGTCAGGGCCACGCCCCTCTTTGCCTCCGCAGACTCACACGATGTCTATATATGGAAATTAAGGCTGTGAATGGGAGATAAGATGTGGCGCTTGTTTGGCTGTATTTGCTTTGTCAGCAGAGATGAGGTTGAAAAGGGTTGTGATCAACTTTCCCTTTTCGCCCTCCCACCCATTCCCTTTTCGGCCATCCTGTACTACTCCAAGCAGCCAGAGCTGTTCCTCCCGTCTTGAGTAATTCCTTTTGTTTCCCCCTTCGCGTCTTTGCTATCCTTCTCATCATGTTTATTTTCTAGTATCCTATCTTGAAGACGCTCTCTCTTATTATTTTTTTCGTGGCTCGATAAACAGACCCGTGCTTCACCCAACTTTTCATGCAAAAGCGTCAGAGAATGGATATGTCCGCAGGAAACCCTGGACCAGCAGACCCTCAGCATCCTCAACCTGGTCAGCCAGGCGTAGGCGATGACGCGTTCATCAACGACCGTGATGCTGTCGACAGCGCTGCTGAGGACGACGACGACGACGAGAAGCCAAAATCAGACAAGAAGGCTGGGAGGCGGAAGATCAAGATCGAATTCATCCAGGACAAGTCCAGACGTCACATAACCTTCTCCAAAAGGAAAGCTGGTATGTGCTCCTGCTAATATTTTCTGCCAACTCTCCCTTCTCACATTCCGTTTTCAGGCATTATGAAAAAGGCAATTTTAATTCCTCTTTTATCTTTTTCCTCCTGTTTGACATCTCAACTTCGTACCTCAGGCCTACGAATTATCTACTCTCACTGGTACTCAAGTCCTTCTACTTGTTGTCTCCGAGACTGGTCTTGTCTACACCTTCACTACTGCTAAACTACAACCCCTCGTTACCCAGCCCGAGGGCAAGAATCTCATCCAAGCTTGTCTTAATGCCCCTCATGGTTCCTTGCCTTCTTCCATGCCTGTTGGTGCTCCTCTCGGTCGTTCTAGCAATATAGGCCCACCGGCTGGTCCTCCAGCAAACAACATGCCCGGCGGTTTATCTATAGGAGCTGGTGGTGCTGCCGGTGTCAAGGATGACGACGAGGGCGCCGAGGAAGAAGAAGCCGCTCGAGGCGGTCGAGCTAATGCTGGCGACAAACGCCGCCGACGTGCCTCCTCAAACGCTGGCCCACCACCTCCAAGTCAATCTAATCCTCGCGGTGCAGGCCCTACTTCACCTCATTCACCCAACAGCACCATCCCTCCGCCGCCGCTTTCTATTCCCCCAGGTTCTAATCCTGCGCAGTCGACACCTGCTTCTGCACATCCCCAGTCTGGTCCTCCTCAACCCCAGCTACCCATGGGTGCTTCGCCGACATCGCCTCAGCAGGGACACGCTGCTGTTCCCGGTACCTCGCCAGCACAATACTCTCCATCGTATGCTCACGCACACCCCCATTCTCATCACCCTGCACAACATCCTTCTCATCAACAAGGCGCTGACAATGCCATGTACAGTAGTGCACCGGCACATATGATGGCTAGTAGTTATTCGTATGGGCCCGGCAGCCAAGCTGCTGGACCTGGTGGTCAACAACTCGGTGGTCTCGCTGCCGCTGCAGCTCAGCATGGGCATTGGGGCACCGCTCAACAACCTCCACAGCAGGTCGCAGGTCAGGGTGCTCATTATACACGAAGGTAGTGGATGTTTGTGTGTGTAGTTTTAATATAGGTAAAAGTTCGGGACGGACGCTGTCTGGGGTGCGCGATACTGTATACAGTATTTTGTTGACGTCGTTTATGTTTTTCATTCCTCTTCACGACATGTTATCATTTCCCTTTTCCTTGCTTTTCTTTTTCGCCCTTCTTGCTTACTCGTCGAATGATCAAAAGTGATTACAGAAATTGTATTACCTTTACCTGGCTCTGTGTTTCCCTATCTCTTTGCTAGCTATATACTGTCAGCCCCCTCACGAATAACCGTTGTAACTTTTACCATCTACGTACTGCCATCCATCCTCTGTTTCCCACCTGCTCACTTTGGCTCTCGTCGTGTAGGCTTTCTTGATCATACTTATGATGTTTGTTTTTGTACGTATGCACTTTCTTTTTTTGTAAGTAGTGCTAGCTCTTCATCTGCGAAACGTTCCCGAACGTATTATATGTAGTATATATACGGTACGCCGCAAGCGCATACGCTGGTTGAATATGTGAACTTATTAGTGCCACGTTAAACATTCGTCAAAAACGTGCCCAAAGGTTAGCCGGCATCTGTTCAACCCTTGATGGCATACACAATAGAAGTTGAAGCGGGATGCCTATACGCTGCAGCCACCGTCATAGACCGAGCCAACTGTCAATGACTGGGACTACTTGAAGACCGGAAGATTTAGATAAGCGCTACTAACATATCAATGATAACGTTGACTCACCAAGTATTCCTTCTAATTCTGCGCTAAGATCAGATTTCTCCGATAAATGGGAACACAGAAAGAATTCGAAGTTCAATATATATTTTAATGGATTCAGTAAGTGTAGATCTTCTTACTTGACCTGTTCATTATGATTTAATCCGATCTTGTACACAGGTACCGATACACCGATATGTGTACACTGACCACTCTTCGGACCCGCCCTCGAACTTTCAGGTGAAAAATCGTCTTTGGGATCTCTCTACCACGCCCAATTGGGTCTGGGGCTACGAAAATTAAATCTTTCTCCTCACGGATGATGATTGCCCCACGAGTCGTCTGGATTTGTCGATTAGGTCGCAATTTATGCAGGGGCGCGGACTCGTAGGGACGCAGGGTGGTGCCACTTGAGCCAGTAATCACTTGATGGGATCTCACCATGTTGCTCTGTCGACGATGTCCGCAATGCGTAAAAAAAAGTCAATTCCTGACGTAGCGACTCAAGTACTCAAGGTTCAAGTTGACTAAACTTCAATAAAGTGATACGTATTACATAGGTAGCCCAGCACGGAGTAGGATCTCCCCCGATACTGGAAGTGCTAGGAAAACATTCTGGCGTAGATTTCGACCCTGCGAGAACACGAGACAAGAAAATTTTCAGGAATTTGTATCTTGATTCTCGGTGTCCACCTGTCCTGCTTACCTATGGCTGGACACGAATACCACGGCTAGTTGGCACCGCTTTAAACAACTCTGGTTCGGATCGCCCATCGCTTACTATTATGTGGGCGTTGAATTGACGAAACGTGGTTCCAAGATTCCCTTTCCTTGATTAGGATCCATGCTATCACCTACACTTCAACAGCTAACTAGACTCGGGCGGGTTTCCATTAGGTTTTCAAGAGGTTCAAGACTCAATCTTCAGATACTGTCGACTCGCAAACGCGCATATAACACACTTACACAACTTGAAGCTTTACCTCCCGCAGTGGCGTAAGTTTTTCGTGGCAAGGTGCTGAAGGGGATGGAAAACGTCATTATTCGATGGATACGAGTTGTAACAGCAAGGAGAGCAAGGGGAAGAGAATCTGTCGCAAAATGTGTACCTAAAAGCTAAAGCCAGCAAAAGAAAAAAATCTACAAACTACAAACTGGGCTGAAAATCATGGTGAATCTATTGTACAAAAATATTCCTTAGGTCAGTCCAAGCAGAAGGAAAGAGAGAAAAGCATCGTGCGTTGCTGCAAGTTTGAAATGCTAAAAGAATACCAAGGTCAAACGCTTCAAGTGCAATACGTAGTCCACAGACAAAGCATAACCGCCGATGACCAAAGAAACCCGCTCATCGCATGGAAGCTGCAGCCTCCTTAGCCAGGGCGTCCGCAATCGGATTATATCGTCGCGGAATACGCCAGAATCCGACCTGAATACCCTTCGCCTCCACCTCAGAGATTCGCGCATTCAAGAGGTGAAACAAGTCCAAGTTTGTAGGGGTCATATTGTTGGCGGTGCGCCAGTTTCTGCGCTGTAAAATTCTCGACATTCAGACCGTGGACGCATTAACGTCAATTAAAACGGTAGACCAACTCACCTTCCAGGCTGGATACCACTGAGTCATGCCTTTCACGACATACTCCGAGTCAGAGGCAATGACAAAGACCGGCCGAGTGTTCGAATGAGTAGAGGTTGAGCCATGTACACGCTTTCCTTGCTGCTCATCTGCAAAGTTCAACTCCCACTGGGCATCCAGCATAGCTAGTCCCTCAAGGGCACCCAGCAGCTCGGCTCGCTGGTTCGTTCTGGGACCAGTATCCATGCGATCGTCCACGCCTATGGATAATTGCAATGAGGGATCATCACCCATGGCCACGCCAACACCAGAAACCGCATTATGCCTTCCGTTGTCCAAACACGCGCCGTCCGTAAAGGCGAGCCAGTAGTGATGGCATGGAAAATAGCTGGGTCGGTCGAAGTGTGAACAACAATCAACGTAGAAGCATTTGCAATCTGCACATTTTCTGATGAAATCAGAGAAGGGTCCGGGTCGGTCTTGAAGGAATGGACAGAAGAGCATGACGCGATCTCTAACTTCCTGTGGGCCGTCAGAGCAGTGTAGTGCATCCATTTCAAGCTCTGCGCCGTGTAAGTATTAGAGAACACAGAGGAAAGGAACCATCTCACAGGTATATTTGGGCAAGAGTGTAATGGCGAGGATCAGAGCCTGAAGTAAGCTACTCGCAGTGGGAGTGGCAAAGGAAGGGTTGGTCCTTAAGCGGCAGTCCAAGGATGTCTACATAAGTAGTCCCCTTGATCACGTTTTCTAACCATCCAGATCCTACTAGAGACGAATGTAACTGAGTTGTGTGGTTTCGTCTTCAAGAGTAACTTCACTAGCCATAAATTCACTATCCTTTCTGCTAAAAGAACACAAGCCAGTCATCATTTTTGTTAGTTTGTGATATGGTAAAGTCAATTGAACAACAAAAGGTATGTTACAGTACAGCAACTTATAGATATATACTGTGACAGGTTTAGGGGAAAGATCATAGCTAAAACATAAGAATAATTTAAGTGGTCGTGCGGATAAGATGCTTTTGAGTCGTGAGCGCGTGAGCAGTGAAGGCAATGATGAACATGAAAAGACAATAAACAAGCAAGCAAATAAATGCGGAAGAAATGGAAGAAAGATGACGGGTACGGGTATGTCTAATGAAGAGATTACTCCCTAAGAGTTCGAGGCGGCGGACACGAGTGAACAGCTGAACAAGATTAAGCGTTGATAGTGCTGACACTAAAGGAATAAATCAAGAAGAGTAGACAAGAAGTAAGATGATCGCTGGAGAATGATGGATATGCCGAAAGCAGAATAACATGCTAGAGATACAGATCGTTTTGAGATTCTTCATGTTCGAAATCAAGCTCCACATGACGGAAGGAGGAAAGCGTATCGCCGCGAAAGAAGCCAGATCATCTCGTTCTTCTGCGCAATCAGCGAGATACATGATCTGTCCACAAATGGAAAGATGTGTGTCCTCATTACCGGCTCGACCTAGGGTTCTCGATTCAATAATCTACTTTTTGAGTCGATCGCCAGAGCCCGGAACGAGGTGCACACAAGCGAATGAACGCGATGATCACTGGTTCCACGCTACAAACACCCTCATAGCTCGACTCGTTCTGCGTGCTGGTGGAACTGTCGACGCCTTTGAGGATGAAGAATGCGAGAGTTGCGATTTTGACATCGATAGTATGCTCTCGCGTCGAACCGCTTTCTCGTCATGGACTCCTTTAACCAGTGGAAGTCGGACTTCACTATGAGTGGTAGGAAGTCCATCAACTGATGTTGTCAAAGGCAGCGAGCTTGTAATCGTAGGGGGCGTAGCAAGAGAAGCACTCAGTGGTCGCTGCTGGCGTAAAGGAGAGCGCTCGCGATGTCCAACGACGACTTTTTGTCGCTGTTCTGCTTCCCATTGCAAGTATTTCCCGCACTCTGCATCAAACAACTTGCGCTCTTCAGTAGGAGGAGAAGTGAACACGTTCCAAGCAAAGCGTTCATTGAGAGCCGAAGGGATGGCCATATGATCATACATGTCCCTAAGAGGCAGATAGGCAGATAGGCACGGAATTAGATTGATGGAACGAGCATCAGAATAGAGATCCCTTACAAGTAGAATCGTCTGAGCATATTATCGAATTCTTCTCTCGTCAGCTCCGCCACAGCACTCTTGAGACGATCAGAACTCTTCTCGGATGTAGCATTACCCCGTAGATTCATAGGCGCTATATCAATTGATCGAGACCGGATTCTATGGGTTGTTCTTCCAGCCCTATCCCTCTTCTCATCCTGAACCCTCTTCTGATACTCGAGCACCCAATCCCACATGGATTCCGAGCACGCCAGAATTTCTGCCACTCGCACAGCAAGATGCAAGTTCAAGCTTCTCAGGTCGATGTGCATGGTGGTATTAGGCAGACGGCTTTTCATCATGCTCGCAGAGTGAGCAGCCCATGAGTTGACTGGACCACCACTGGCAGTGTGACGCCCCTCGGCAGAGGGCTCAGTCTTAGGCACAGACGGCATCGCCTTGGATGGGGGTTTTGAAAAAAAGGATGCTCGGGTAGAGGGGGAGAACGCAGAACTTCTTGAGCCGTCAAAAGAAACATAAGGAGTATCACCCTGAAGCAATTTCTGGATGGTCACCCAATTATCATGCTCGCTATCGTTATCACTTACAAAGTGAGAGGCTTGGCTAGGTGAATTAGGTGAATTTGTTGTGCGTGATGATACAGATGTCGCATTTGAGTTCCCTCTACCTCTGAGAGGGTGAACGACGCCTGGAGGAGTAGATCTGATGGTATCTTGAGCATCTTCGCCTGGATCGGAAAGCCCATCGGCGGAGCTGTCTCGTGATTGTTGTTCATCAACTATTAGCTGAGGCGGGAAGGTGAACAGCAATGGTGGGTGGGTCCTTACGTCTACAAGAGAAGTTAGATCAACAGGAAGTAGCCTCATACCCAGCACTTTACCTTTGAAATGCACATTTAGAAGGTTCGGCAGAAGAGACAAAGGAGAAAGATTGATGAATCTCGAGGCTTGCATCTCGTTGTAGATCAATTCCAACATTGAATGATCACGCGGGTTTACAGGCGGCTTGGGAAGTGCTCTAAACAAAAACGGTGAAACAAGAGATTTGGTATTCGCACTCGGGGAAAGCGTGGGGCTACCACCAGGCTTTATCGATGCCGTATCAATCACACCAGATCCAACTAGCGTATCACTCGACATAGAGGGATGGGCATGCAAGGAGGACAAAGAGGTATTATGCGATGCCAGCGGCAGCTTGGTCTGCGAGAACGCTTTTGAAGGGAAGTGCAAACTCAGATGTAATCCTGTTCCGCCACCCCTTTGAGCGTGATTCGGAGATCGTGGCGGAGGTGGCGGAAGCAACAAATTGGTCGCCGCAGGATTCGATGGTTCTGCCATCAGATGTGCATAAGGCAGATTCGGCGAGTTGATCGACTTGGGCGTGGTGGGAGCTGGAACTGATGCAGGAGACGATATATCAACTGGTTTTGGCGCAGGAATAGAGTGTATCGTTGCAGGAGTGATCGTCGCCTCGGTGCTCTCCTGCATATGGAAGAGTTTCTGGGGTTGCTTCTCAGGTGGCTCTGTGTTCAGCTCCAACTCCTTCCAGCTATTCTCAGGAGAATTATCTTGGGTGGCGCTCCTTTCTCCTTCCTCATCTTCAACGATAAGCCCAACCTCCCTACCAGTAGTATTGATCATGGGAAGTGCTGGCAGGACTGGTGATAAGGTCAGCGGTGACTTGGGCGATAACTTAGGAGGCGAGGCTGGTGGTGGGATAGAATTCGTGGTAGGAAGCGTCGAGGAGGAGTGGTTCCCCTTCACGCCATTCGAATTGATCGAAGCCAGCAAGCTCGAGTTGGTACTCATCGTCGAATTTGACACCGCCGACACAGGCGATCCGAACCCGACGAAATCGTCCGAGATCCTTCCACTGACAGACGATGTCCGACGTGAACCCCCCGAGCTTGTCATTAACGAGTCTGAATCACGTTCGTTCTCGTTTTCGTGCTCAGATTCCGCCAAACCATTGGTATGCTCGGCATCATTGCCGAATGCAAGACCCAGGCCGCTCGAATTCCCAAATCCCAACCCGAGATCAGCTCCACTCAAGCTCAAACGATTTGAAAGGACAGCATTCAAGCCTGAATCACGCCTGGGAGGCCTCCTTGTCGTAGATGCTGTGGTAGACCGTCGTCTCTGCAAGCCAGAAACGTGTCGTGTCGAGTCTTCAAAATGAAGTGGCGCGCGAGATTCTGAACCCAAGTCTGAATCCGAATCCGAATCTTCGCCATGTTCCACCCGACCAGGGAAAAAGAGGTCTTCTTCTATCATCTACATGTGATTGAAGCAAACAGGCTTGCGGTTAAACCTCCACACTGAATATAGGCAACACGCGCTGCAGAACTCACCTCAAAAGCGGCACCAGGTTTCATCACCCGAGTAATCTCCTCAAATAGTTTGTCCCACTGAAAATAGGACGGGTGAAATGGTCTTTAGATCCGAGAGCACAAATTTAGGAATGGGTAAAGGCTGACCTTGTCTTCCGGAACACCCATCGCAATTCGCTTGATGTGTCTATATGATAGCCGGAAAGATGATCGAGTGAGTAACTCGGAGGATATAGACGAAACACTTGATTTTAGACGTCATCGACTTACACAAAATCGAACTCTTCATTTGGAAATGGTAGACCTTCCAGGCTGCGGATGGCGCATTATGAGCGACGTAGGAGAAAATAGACCGGACGCTGCTCACAAATTGCTTTGGACCCATGTCACTCTATGTGCTAGATCTGTCGAGCCCACTTGCTGGAGATCAGGGTGTAGGGGAACGATATCGAGGCCGACGAAATGACAATGCCGCCAAGCGCGCGCGCAGTCGAGAACCCATGTACCAGTGCCTATGAAAAAACCTTGGAGTCAGAAACGAAGCAGGTCCGTCGGAGATTAAACAAAAGGCTCCGAGCGAAGGAAATGAATTGCCCAGGGAAACGCCGCCGGAATGGAAAGCATATCACTCACCGCAACCGATATCCAATACCTTTGTCGGCGGATTCTCAAATGAGTGCCAAGTCAGACTCTCACAGATCTGTTGGCAGGATAACGTTTCCCAAACATCCCTATGTTGGGAGGATTCAGACGTCATTCCATCACCTTGGATAGAGGAATAAGCCACCGTATGTACTCACAGGTCTAGCACCTCCCTGTCGTAGCTTCTTGGGTAAGGAACTTCCTCTTTTGAGTACGGGTGGTGTTTTCTCGCAGCCCCTATAGATCTCAATCCGCCCATCGCTATACCCGTACCAACCCCGAGATTTCCACCCCGTGAACCCGATTCGACGTGAATTGCTGGTCCCTTAACGACAAATTGCGCCGCACGGGCGCGTATGTTTCGTTTGAGTTCCTCGAGAATGGTGCGATCAGCCGTGGAGAATTTCAGTTCATTCTGCTTTTCCGAAGATGATGTTTTATTGGGCGTCTTTGGTTGCAATGGGAAATACGTCGTGGAAGTCGTTGATGAGGCGTGATTGGCGGTAGAAGGTGATGAATTATGCGTTGACGCGAATGCTCGGTGCGCTGCAGCGAGGTGGCTGCCATATTGAGGCTGCGAAGGTGGTGTTATGCGTGGAGGATGTAAGGATGGTGGCGGGGCGTGGGTTGAAACAGACGTGTTTTGGAGCTGGTGAGGAGCAAGATTGGGATGAGGGGAAACGACCGTAGTAATTTTATCAGATAGGCGAGGTGTCGTGGGAGCAGAGCGTGGAGAGAGGAGCGGTCGTGTGAGGGGGTCAAATTGCGGGGGAGGAAGCGTGTACGGCCGGTCCTGAGGTATTGAACTACTGTGTTGAACACGAGGTGGGGATGAATGCGGTCCAGCTCCCGGGCGTGACTTGTGCAAAAGATGAGCTGTGTTCGAGCCCTTGCCTTTCGCTGGTTTGCTCCCTGTTGACTTGCGGCGTCGCAGAATGGAGAGATCTGCAAAACTGAGACTAGGACTATGACCTGAGTCATGCGAAGACGATGGACGGCGCTACATATATGATTCATCAGTACACCAAAAAAAAACTGAAGACGGCGATAATTCTAGATAGTCGCAATCGATAGACGTCCACTTACCGAGTTGGTGACAGTGACTGCGCGTTTCGAGTCAGAGGAAGAGGTCTGAGATACCAGTATTGGCTCCTCCGGAGGTGGATAAAGCTCCCAGGGGGTGACCTCTTCTCTCGTGCCCGTCGCTGTCCGTGGCCTTCCCTTCTCCTTGCCTGCAGCCTCTACCTTGACCAATACTGGAACCGGTGGAGGCAATGAATGTAAAGGACGAGCAGGATTTCGTGGAGGTCTCTCTGGGGCGCTGATCGTAGGTTCGCGAATACCTAGGGTTGCTATGACCGTCGAAGAGGAAATGTCGGACTGAGACCTAGTAAGAAGGGGCCTCTGGAGCCTACTGGGAGTTGCAGGAGACTCCATCGACGAAAAAGAAAACTGAAACGGTGGGAAGAGAAGGTAAGAGCGTCAGACTATAGAAATGCCATTTGGTGGTAGTAATAGCAGTAGTGGTGGTCGATGTTGGAGTGTGACATCGCGTGAGTGCCCTTCATCAATCACTGGAACATCTTCTCGGCTTATTACCCTCTATACAAATTGGGACACTTCAAATTTTTCTTGTATTCTCACCGAGACGCCACAAAGCTGTTATGTTATATTGTATACATTCAAAAGCAGAATACGAGTGCTGGACGTTCAAAGGATATTGTAAAATGGGAGAACAGTGCTCCCCAGGGTGTACTCTGAGGATTGCCTTGGCCAGGCACCGATCGCAGTACCTGATATGTATAACCCTGCACAGAACACTGGAGACTCAAATATTCCTTGCCAGCCTCATCATCTTCTGCTCAGACTGCTCTAGCAGAGACTGGAGGCTGGACCCATTTGAAAGGTATGGAAATCACAAGTTGGATTGCTATTCTGGCCAGTTCATTCGTATTTCTTGCGACTGCGGATCCTGAAAGGAAAAGTTTTTCT
>RCHF01002546.1:0-11179 GCA_003987895.1 Neonothopanus nambi | reverse complement strand
CTCTTCGACCCAACCGGAGCTTCATCGATCACCTTTGCTTTGGCTTTTCTACCCCTTCTCCCCCGTGACTCAGTGTCTGAAGCAGTAGGTGTACCGCGGTTCGAAGCCTCCGCCTCCCTAAGCAATTTATTTGTCGCCCGCCTTTCCTTCTTTTCCCTCTTCCTGTCCGTCAACTCCTGCAAATCCTCTCCATCTTCCAAAGCCATCGCCCACGCATCATCGCTGAGTCCATCATTGTAGCTCACCACGTTCCTCTTCCTCTGTCCTCTCCCTTCAAGCATTTCATCCGCCTCCTTAATCTCAAACGGCTCGTCAGTCTGGTAGCACTCGGGCAACTCCTCGAGCTGTATAAGAGGTTGAGGAGGCTTGCCACGGTTACCCGCAGCGCGCCAATTCTCTAGTACGTCCCTCTCCCGCTGAATGTCCATCTGACGGAAAATATCGTTTTCCTCGTCTGAGCGTGCAAGGAGCATATTGAGTTCGTCGTCGTTCATGTCCCCAGCTTCCTCATTCTCCTCTTCTTGATCGGCTTCCAGGATAGATCGCTGGAGGAACACGTATTAGCTTAAACCATTAACAGACGTGATTACGACATACCAAGAATTCCTCCTGCTCCTCCACCGTAGATTTGTTATCGAAGCGACCGGCTTGAATAACCTTGTCATCAATGTCGAGCTTATACCTCGCACGCTGATACATGGCCTCTTCTACACTCTTCTCGGTGATGAATCGGAGGATGAGCACGGCTTTCGTCTGCCCAATACGGTGGGCTCGATCTTGAGCTTGAAGGTCGGCATGTGGATTCCTGTGAGGGGGAAAGAGAAGAAAAAATGTTAGCCTTTTATGCCCGCAGACAAGACGGAGTATTTTAGTCATCCCCGGACTACGCTACTTACCAATCAGAGTCGAAACTGTCATCACCAGAGAGGAGTAAATAGTTTTTCAGTCAGCACCAGAAAATAGACCGAGCGTGAGTAAACCAAGACGACGTACATGATAACCGTGTCGGCCGTTTGAAGATTGAGACCCAGACCACCCGCACGCGTAGATAGAATGAAGACTTTGTACTCCGAATCTCGGGCATTGAACAGGGTGACGAACGATGCTCGCTCTTCCGTCTTGGTTCCTCCGTCTAGCCGCAGGAACTTCCAGTTCATATATTTGAGGAAGTCAGCCATGATGTCCATGACCTTGGTCATCTGGAAGAAAATAAGCACCTGCACGGAGAAACATAAAGGTAAGCATGCGTGCGATGACAAAGCCGAACGAGATAAGCAAGACACGCACTCGATGGCCCGTTGCGAAAAACTTGGGTAAGATACGACTCAGCAGCTCTAGCTTGCCTGAAGTCCTCACGATCCGTTCATCGATCACTGCACTCGGGTTGACCTTGTCCTCCACACTCTCGAACAAAAAGGGATGCTGGCAAATCTTTCGAAGTTGCATGAGCTCGTTACTCAGACCCTTGACACCTCCAGATTTCCTGTAAAGCTAATTCAGATCCCGGGGAAGCCACAGACGACGACAAACTCACCCTTTGGAATCCTTACCATCCGCAATCATCTTGTGTTTCTTCATCTGCTTATACAGCTGACTTTGAAGTGCACTCATCCGGACCTTGATGACCTTCTCCACTTTGTCCGGCAACTCGCTTTCCACATCCTTCTTCAATCGCCTCAACAGGAAAGGTCTCAGCACCTTGTGCAACCGCCGAATAATGAGCAGCGCCTCTTCTTCGTTCAACTCAATCTTATCTCCAGTCCCACTGTTAGCAAACGGTGTGTTGAACCACTCGTCAAACGATTTGACAGAGTTGAAGATTTTAGGGAGCACAAAGTTAAGCAGAGCCCATAGTTCAGGAAGATTGTTCTGAAGAGGGGTACCGGTAAGAATGAGACGGAAGCGGGAGTGATAGTAGGTAGTGAGAGTTTGAGCGAGCTTGGACTGAGTATTTTTCATTCGATGACCCTCATCTGAACAAACCCGTCAGCAATACACACCCACCACGAAAAACCTTTGCGCTCACCAATGATCATGTGTACCCACTTGATCTTACTCAAATGCGGTCGGTCCTTGATAATATACTCGTAGGTTGTCAACAGCACCTGGAACTGGCCCATTCTCAACTCCCCCTGCAGCGCTCGCCTCTGTGCCGGGTTGCCTTTATACGAGATAGTCCTTATTGATGGTGCCCATTTCGCAAACTCGCCGGACCAGTTGGTCATGGTAGACAGAGGAACAATGACGAGATAGGGCCCGCGTTGGCGTTTGACTTCGATAAGGAAGGAGATGAGGGAGATAGTTTGAATTGTTTTTCCGAGACCCTGCAAAAAAGTTAGCTGTTGATACAAGACATCCACAATTACAACACACCATCTCGTCTGCCAAAATTCCATTCAGCCTATTATTATACAAACTGACCATCCACTGCAACCCTTTGAGCTGATATTCCTTCAGCGTACCACCCACCAAAATTGACGGCTGCTTGGTAATCTTTTCGGATATCCTGTGTGCAACAGCATAATAGTCCACCTTGCCCTTGTCGTCGCCCTCATCATTTGCAACCTGCGCGCCGAACGTCGCTTCCGACGCCGGCCCTTCCTCCATCTCAAAGTTATGGTGTTGGGGAAGGCCGCCTCCCTCATTCTGTTGCGCGACAACAGCTTGAGCGAGCGAATCGAGGTACGCGTCAGTCTGCCTAAGCAAGTGAGTGATACGTGTATCCTTGGCAGTGTCGATAAGCTTCATGTACGCTTCTTCATCATCGGCTTTCAGAGCTTTGAGACGTTCCTTTGAAATCCTCTCTATCCTCTTTTGCTCCTCTTTCTCAGTATGAACATGGAAATTGGTCACTGCACGACCCAGTCTCATGATTCGATCTTGGGCAGCCCGGTTGGCTGCAACGACCTCCCTCCCGTGATTACATATGATATTGAGTTGCTCGACATGCTTGTGCTTCGCACGGCGCTCTCGTTCCGTCCTCTGCCTGCGCTCGAGCTGCTCAGTCATACGGGCATCCCCGATGGTGGGTTTGCGAGTGCGACGGAAATCAGTGCGGGAGAGGGGTAGTAGAGAGCCATGATTAAGCCGTTCGGCGACGAGAGCACGCATCGTGCGTTGTTTCTCGAGAAGGCGAAGGGATTTGAGTTCAATGAGGGCAGAGAGCTTGCCGTGGGATGTAGAAGGGAAAAGTATATGGTCGTTTTTAGTGACACCTTCCTCTTCAACGTCGATACCGGTCTCGAGACCACCGTCGCCAATGGTCGAAGAAATGCCTTCGAGTTCACGCATGCGTTGTTGAATACGGGCGTCTATGAAACGATCGCGTTCATTGAGAATCTGTTGAGCGTCAAGCCCAGTAGGCATGATAGTAGGGATGAGAAGACGTTGAAGACGGGTGGCAAACAAGGCTGGGTCAGTTTCTGAGCTGCGCTTGAGATGGGAGAAAGGGTGGCGGTAGGCGTTGTAGGGGTAAATGCCAGAATTGACATCGTCCTCAAGAAAAGGGCCTTTTGGCGTGTCAGCCGGGTCAATAGGCACGACAACATCGCTCTCCTCGGATTTGGGTAGTACGGTGTCGAATTCACCTTTTGCGGACTTGACAGCATTATCGACGATTCTGGAATTAAGGTCGGGTGGCTGAAGGAGATTTTCCAAGTCGGAAATAGCAGTATTATTGAGCTGAATAGCTTGATGGAGAGAATCTGGAAGAGGAAGGCCTCTAGAGAGAAGCTTGAAAGCTTGTATCTGAGCGCGGAGAACGTTAATTTGGTCTGGGGTAAACGAAACAGGTGTCTGCGACTGCGCTGGCTGCTGGTTCTGTCCTGTAAGACGCACACGAGTAAGAAACTAAAGGATAATAAAAACTGCTTTGACACGCACTCGAACCCATGACTTGAATATACTTCATAAGGGTCTCGAGCTCATTCGCATTCTTCTGTTCTGTGGGATTCTTGCGCAGGAAGTTTGCGCGCTAGAAAGAGATAAGCAAGAACAGCAGACGTTTTTTGGAATTTGAACATACTGCGATCATTTGTTGGAGGTCCGGCATGGGAACCTGCCTTGGCTGCATTGCGCCGTTGGGCACCATCGACGCTCTCAGAACAACCAATCGGTCACAATGTCACAATGTCACAGCTCGGTTTCGAATTACATAATACATTTGATCTTATCTTTACCGTTTTATCTTATCAGCTGTACACTCTTATCTTATCAGATTTCCAAATCCACTAACACCCTCTTTGCCCAATAACGTCGCACATCCGACAACTGCAGCACCTGCTTTGCGCATTCGCTCAACTCCAGCTGCGCTAGTTACCCCTCCAACACCGATCACACTCATATTCTCCAGTCCACTCGTCGAGCTCAGCAGTCGGGAGAAGGTGTATACATTCCCCAATGCCAGTGCGTGCATAGCTTCTCCCCCAATCCCACCCAAGGCTGTTGGCACCGCAAAATCCCCTTTGTCGACGATTTTGTCCACCTCGTCCTCAAACAGGATTGAATTTCCCAGCGTGTTCGTGCACGTTAAAAACGAAAAGGCGTTTCTCTTCTCCCCTTCTTCTGTTTCATAGCTGAATTTCTTCAACACCTCAATCATCGCCTCAAACTGTCCCCTGTATGTATACGGAGGCATCTTGAGCCCTATCGTCAACGTCTTATCCTGCCTGTGACTCTCCGAAAGCACTTCCAGTAGTGGCACCAACGATCCCGGCGTGTATCCCGATGGCGGAGAATTAGGAACGTTTGGGCACGAAGTATTCAGTTCGATCCCGATCAACGTCTCGAATCCACCAACGCGTAGCTCCTGGATTTGCCCGACCATCATCCGCAGATCCTCTACCTTTGAAGCAGTAACACTTATGATGAACGGCTTCTGTGACTGTGTCTTCATGAGGATCTCCTTCACCCATCCGAGGTACATTGATAGAGGATGCGGAGAATATCCATAGGAGTTGATAGATGTCGTAGACGATTTGGCGAATGCGACCTGTTTCATAATACAGTACATACCAAAATACCATGAGATTTCGCAAACACTTACCCCACATCTCCAATCCTCTTCGTACCCAGTCAACGTCGCTGTGCGCGTCGTGACCGCCCCTGTGGAGGCGCAGTCGTACAATTCCTTCAGTTGATCATAGTCTGAAGCCCATGCACAGGACGAGTTGAGTAATACTGGTTCGATCGTGAGGCTGTTGAGTTGAACCATAAGTAAGAATTTTGTGGGAGTTTGCCGCGAGCATGAACTTGATGAATGTCTCCTACTTATATACTGGCTATGCCGACAGGTACAAAGCGATAAGTATATTGCAACTTGGCACGGGTGTGAAGGGAAGTTGGGTCCGACATATCGGAGAACGGAACAAGAACGTCTCTGGCTTCTATGACTAACCGGCACTTTTCAATGTAAGTATGGAAGCCAATGTTTTGACTCTTGTGACTTGTTGAGCTGCGACATCGCCGGGGTATTGTAACCCGTCAGGCATGTAAAAACATCTCAATTCATCCCGATTTTCGTACATGATACACATTAGCGCAAGAAAGCGATAAGAAAACAAATCAACGAAAAATGCCAGTAAGAATACATGCTAAATCATCCTGTACCTCGTCAACAACATCAGCTCCGCGTATCCATTTCTCGCTGCTTCATTTTTCGCTTCAAGCTTTCATAGCATTCCAGCGTGACGCTAGCTATGAACCCAGGGGGACAATTCTCAGTCCCAAGCCAATACTGCATCATGTTAGGGATATCCTCAGGCCCGCCTTCCCCTATCGCCACCAACTGCATTTGCATATCTTCGTCGGCTTCTTTCCCGGCCTTTTTCTTAATCTAAAATAGCCGAGTCGATTAGTCTTTATAAGGCACGCATTTGACTAGCGCGCGACATACCTCTGACTTGGGTTGAAACACAAACGTTGCCTCAAGGTCGAGTGTAGATGTCACTCGCACTTGACCATTGGGATAGAATGCCAGCTTGACGCCAAGTATAGAACCCATAGCATTAGTAAACTCATGGCTTTTCGCTTTGTAAATCTAAGAACTACATCAGCACAGGAACTAGGGAAAATCATGATTTGACCAACCTCTTGTAGCCTCGTCAATCTCTTCTCCCTCGCCGCGACCTGAGCCTTCAATTCTGTGTTCTCCTTTCGAACAAGTTCATAACTCTCTCTCGGAACCAGCTCCTTGCCAACATTGGCACCTGCGCTTTGCTCCGGAGCACTCTTTACCTGCGCTTCAACCTCACGCAGCCTCTTCAATAAAGCATCATTCTCTGTCCTCATACGGTCAAACGCAGCTTGCCGCAAGTCCACCCATGTCTGCATCGGGTTTTTCTCCGCACACAGAATGCGCACACCAGGTGGAATGTGTCTCCCACCAGCGATTTCCCCACCAAGATCAAACAGTTGCTGCTCAAGATCTTCAATGGTCGTGAGATGGGTTGCAATAGTACTTTGGGCTTCCTGTAGCTCTGTAGACAGGCATAGTAGTATGAGAGACTGAGTCGATCGATTCAATGCGAAGGAGCACATACCCTTCTCTGCCGCATCCCTTCTCTTCTTCTCTTGTTCAATCTCTTGCTTATCAAGCGCATGAAGAGCTTCTGCTTCCTCCATTGCTTCCTTCTTACTCTCCGCTCTCTCTGTTTCTCTTTCTTTCTTCAATTCCTCAACCTCCTTAGTGCGTTGCTCAGCCAGAGCACGCTCTCGCTTCAGTCTCTCCAACAATTTATCGACTTCCCGCCGCAGTTCCTCGTTCGCTTTCTTCGCTTCCGCGAGAAGAGTTTCAAGCTGAGGTACACGCACAGAATCCGCGGCTGAATGCGGAGATAATGACGATGTGTCTGACGATAACTTGTCCTACAAAGACAAATCAGCCGGTGTACGTGATGATACAAGGTAAGACCACATGCACGTACCACGAACTGGTTCAAGAATCCAACTTCCCTTTGTGCAGCCTCGAGTTCCTGGGTTTTCACGCGTAACCGAATGCGGAGATCCGTCATCTAGTAATAGAAAGCAT
The DNA here is from genome assembly GCA_003987895.1 of Neonothopanus nambi. Classification (NCBI taxonomy): domain Eukaryota; kingdom Fungi; phylum Basidiomycota; class Agaricomycetes; order Agaricales; family Omphalotaceae; genus Neonothopanus; species Neonothopanus nambi. The sequence continues at coordinate 4,152 of RCHF01002546.1, read as the reverse complement.
TGATCCTCGTCCCTACATCGCATAGAAAAGATAAAGATTGGCTCACTTCAGCATCTGCTCCTGCGGCTCTCTTGGCTGCCTCTTCCTCCTTCTCCTCTTCTTCTTTCTTCAGCTTCTTAAGCTCTTCTTCCAGCGCGCTGCAGCGTGCTGTCGTCTCCGCCAAATCCGCTGCGACCTTTCCGTTTGTTTCAAGCAAGGTAGCGTGCTTCAAGCGAAGGGCAGTAAGTTCGGATATTGTGGCTATCGATGGGACCTCATCCACAGACATGTAGTCGTCATCTTCTTCCATGTGGGAAGGAGATTCATCATCATCAAGTCCAAGGTGAGTAGAGAGCGTTGAGGGGTTGAGAGGTAAATGAGATACTTGACGACCGTTCGCGGTGTGGGTATCTTGAGGTTTCTTTGGAGTGAAGAAAGCTCCCGAACCAAGACTCATTCGAGAAACAGATCGACGGAGAGGGGATGCGTGTTGTTGAAGAAGCTCTTCCTTTTCCGACCTACAGCCAATAAATGAGATTGAATTTAGCGAGTGTAATTGAACCTTACTTTATCTTTTCTCCTTCTTTAATCAACTTCTCTGCCAACTCTTCCTTCACTTTGAGCTTCTTCTCGAGCCCCAGCTTCTCCTCTCTGATGACTTCAACCTCTGCGTTTTTCTCACTCAACACTATGTTCTGCTCCCGCAGGACAATCAAGTCTGCTTGCAAGCGCGTGTTCTTGGATTCGAGCTCGCGAAGATAGTCAGCTTGACGATGGAGTTCAGCCGTAAGAAGACGATGATCCGCATCTTCCGAGCCTGTAGACGAAAGGACGGATGGCGCAGAGACACTGGCAGGTAGGCTTGCAGATAATTCAGATGCTTTATCTGCTCGCGCGCGCTCTTCTTCGACCTGTCCTTCAAGGAAGGTGTTCTGCTTCTCTAACGCGTTGAGCTGCGACTTCAGCACCTCGATTTGGTGTGCCGAAGTGCGCTGGAGAGTAGAATAGGACTCCTGTAGATCAATATGCGAGGCTTGTAAAGTTGAGTGAGCTATTCGAAGTGTAGATAGCTCATTGAACAAGTTCGACTGCGCCGAGGTTAGTCTAGAAGGCATTGAAACTCAACAAAATCACATACCTCTCTTTCTTTACTTTCTGCCACAGTCCTCTCCCGTTCCTCTCGTTCCTCTTTTTCTCTCTCGGCTAGCCATCGTCTATCTCGTTCGAGCAGTTCGATCTTAGAGTCCTTTTCGCGTAATTTTCCCTCTAACTCGACGCGAGTAGTCTCTAAAGTGGCAACCTTTCTTTCCAGGGAAGCCGCGGTCAATGTATTATTCAAATTCGTACGAAGGTGGCGCTTTGTGGTTGGAAGATTTGTATCTGTAATGAGTCAAATACATACATGGAGTGAGACGGTTCATAGTAGCAACACACCTCTCTCGAGTTCCGCAGAAAACGTGTCGCGATCGCGCTTTAAGGTCCCACTACCACTACTAGTCCCTATGCGACTGGTACTGGTGGCGGAGGCGCCTGAGCGAAGGGTTCGAGAACTTGATGGAAGAGCTCCTGAGGTGTTTCTTGTTACAGGCCTCGAATGTGTGTTCGACATAGAGGTTAGAAGCAAGACATGTACAAATCAAAAGCGCCCGTTGGATCCGCTTGGGCGTCTGGGCGTCACGCGTCATGCACATGCATCATGACTTGAACAAAGGCGTAGCATTGTCAAAGGATTGTACTAGGTATTATTATACAGGGAAGAGATCAGAATTATTGGCAAAAAAAACACAGTTAATAGTACAATCTTGGAAGGTTAATGGGCACAAATGGAAGCAGAAGGAGAAAAGGCAGAGTAGTAGCTACAACTTGAAGATTCCAAACGTATAGTGTGAGTGATAAGTATACAATTTATGAACGAACCTGGGGGTCAAAGAACACATAATGAAAAATAAGAATAACCCAGAGTCACGGACGTCAAGAGGCGCGTCTTTTTAATTCGAATACAGTAAAGAGTCCCAGATGTGGAAGAGAGGAGTATAAAGCAAACGAAGTCCCTCCATTCAGACCGTGAGGTCAAAGTTCGAACTTCGAAAGATCCCATGTAGAGGGATCAATTGTTTCGCTCATCTGCGGCGGTAGCGCTGAAAGTGCGGAGAAACGCGAGTCAAACGAATTAATGAAGTCGGTCGCAAGAGCGTCGAAGTCTAGTGAAGACAGCAAAGAGAAGTCAGGAGCAGTCCCAAGAAGAGAATCATCGTAGGGATTTATATTGAAGCTTGGGAATGCAGTGTCTTGATGAATCGGCGCCATCATCGGAGCTGGCGGATATGAATGCGCACAATCTTGATACTCCACGGGTGTCGCTTGAGTCTGAAAGAGCCCATAATCGGGCGATTGAAACTGGTTCGCGGGAGCGATCATATCCATGTGAGGAGGAAACGATTGCTGCCCTTGGTTCATGACAGCGTCAGGTGCAAAAGGCAAGCCTGGGCAAAATTCTTCATGTTGCAATTGTTCTGCCTGGGCGGACGGAGTAAGAATATAAGATGAAGCAATCGCATCGGCCGGAGGTGTGTTGGGTTGGAGCGCATCCATGAATAAAGGGTCAGACTGAAGCATGGTCAGCAGTGACTATGGGGCAGATCTCAACTATGGACACTTACCAGTGATTGGATTTGGGGAATGTCCAGATTTGGCGGTAGAGTTTTAGGTGGAAGAAGAGGGCTTCGAAACAAAGGAATCGAAATCTCTTCAGATTCGCCTTCTTTTGGAGCCCAACCACGAATAAGAGAGGAAGGGCCAGAGGTCGCAGCAGGAGTTGAAGCTGAAGAGCTAGGAGAAGAATCGATGCCATACTCGCTGGATGTAACCTTGGTTGCCTCAACAGCCGTAGCATCTATAATCTGCACTGCCGACTCCAACTCATCACCTTGCTTCCCTTCCATTAGTAGTTCGGCAACCTTCTTGCACCTTGCTAAGTCAATGCTTCCGTTCCTCTTCACATTCCTCTTCACTGGCTTTATGGCACGAGCACCAGGAGTGAAACGGTAGCCAGGGTATTTACGCTGATGCTCAATCTTTTCTTGCTCTGCTTTGAGTCGCCAAGGCGCTTTCTCATCCTCGGAAAGCTGGTTCCAGAGGTGACCGATGATACGGCTTATATGTCGGTGATCGCGCTCAACACCACTGGTAATCTTAGCCTGGGCATAGACCTCAGAGCGATAGATCATGAATGGATTACGAGGTCGAGGGATATGCATCTCTCGTCCGGGAGAGCCTTTCCTCGGCGCTAATGCACGAGCAGAAGACCTGGGAGGTGAAATAGGCGCCGTACGGTCGCGTCGCGGTACATACTCGAGCGACTGGGAAAAGACGGGTGATAAAGAGGACGTCTGCAGAGACATAGAGGAAGACGCGTCTGAGTCGATAGAGATATTTGCAGCGGTCGCAGTGAGGTCGTGCTGCGCGGTATTACCCTGAGGGACGAGAAAGACTACTACTAGGCGTATTAAGAGGCGCGATTTGACAGAAAAAAAGGAATAAGAATACATACGAGTCGAAGACATGATATGTTAGTGGAGGGAAATCAAGGAAGGGTATGCTGAGGTGGGCCATTTCCTTTTTCTTATAGGGAAGAGGACAATGTACGGGCGCGGAAGGGAGACCCCTCCAGCTTGTCACTTCTGTCACATCGTGTCTGCTTCGTGCTCTCCAGATCCAAATATGGTAGCAAAAACCTTCGTTATAATCACAAATTTGCCGCGGCACCTCTCTTTTATTATCACGTCGAGGCTTATCCCCGCATCGCAGAACATTCCAATCTTTCAGTTTTTCCCTCATCAGCCTCATGTTAGCCTTTGGACCAGTCACGCTTTGAAGCTTACTGATGATCCGACTGCGCGACTCAAAAATACCTGTGCTTGTACTTATGGTACTGAACAAAGGCACCGACTTTATCGCGAGTCGCTGCTCATCGTATGTATGTATCACCTCCCACATACTTTCCATGTGAGCGCCTCTTACCAGATTTGGGTGAACAATACCTTGAAGGAGGTACAGAATCAAGGGACCGGGACCAGGATGTTGGCGCTTGGCCTGGCTGTCCTCCAAGACAGAAATATGCCCCGGACAGAGAACGCGAACACCGCAATTCTTGTTGCTTCCAACATAATATCT
>RCHF01002538.1:0-11487 GCA_003987895.1 Neonothopanus nambi | reverse complement strand
AATCTACTCGTGAACCTTCACCAATCAGCACGCCGCCTATCCCAGCTAGCGTACAGTCCTCTTATGTTGACCCCGCAACTGCCAATGCGCTGAGGAAGCGTTTGACAGCCATGTCGGATACTAATGGCGTCATCGACGCTAACACGAAGGAGGTCATGGATTCACTAAATGCGCCTGAAACCAACAAGAAGACAGATGAAGAGGTCGCGTCGCCTGCTGCTCCTCATCCACTTATCGACCATCCGAACGAGGAGATCTCACACCTTGCGAAGGAGTACTCGGAATTGCAGGGTGAATTAGTCAGTACTGGTCCACTTTACGTCGCTTGGCCGAACAACATCACTTTCAAAAATTTTGCGGTATACATGCTAATACCGACACTCGTGTACGAATTGGAGTATCCTAGAACAGACCGGTTAGTGATATCTCTATCTTCACCGAGATGTGTTCAGAACAAGTCGTTTAGGATACGTCCGCTCTATGTTTTCGAAAAGACAGTGGCTACATTTGGAACATTTGCCCTTCTCTACACTGTTACAGAAAGCTTCATTCTACCACTTACACCAACCTATAAACAATCCTTCTGGCGGTCGTTACTCGACCTTGCGCTGCCCTTCATGATCGCATACCTCCTATTATTCTATATCATCTTTGGTATGTATGTCCTTGGTGTGGATCGTATTTCTTCTCACCTTCCATTGCACAGAATGCATCTGTAACGGCTTTGCCGAATTGTCATAGTAAATTAGATTTTTCGAGTGTCCGAATATTCACTTACCTTCTTCTAGTTTCGCAGATAGACAATTTTATGAGGATTGGGTATGATTATTCAAATCTAGCATACTGTTGCTGAGCATTCTTGTGTCCTACAGTGGAACTCGACATCTCAAGATGAATTTTCACGCAAATGGAACAAGCCGGTGCACATGTTCCTCTTGCGGCACGTATATGCCTCTACCATGGCTAGCTACAAACTATCCAGATCATCCGCTATGTTCCTCACTTTCTTGTTGAGTGCATGTGTGCATGAGCTGGTTATGGCCGTTGTTACACAAAAGTTCAGGTATATGCCCACTTTCTCTGTCTAAAACATTCATTGAAGCGACAATTGTGTGCTACAGGTTCTACCTATTTGCACTTCAAATTATTCAAATCCCCTTGATCGCTCTTAGTCGCATTCCAGTCATCAAACGAAACAAGCTTTTAGGTAATATCGTTTTCTGGCTTGGCCTCTACGCTGGATTTCCTTTGCTTTGCGTCGCGTATGTTGCGTACTAAAGCATCTCGAGCTGGAGCAGAGAACAGAGGAAGGAATACCTGCACTTAACGACTTTAATGCCCGATTTTCTTATGGAACTATGTAGTGCTTGATTTATTTAATATATTCTCTTGTTGAATAATTATTTCCGAATTTCAATTTCACAAGGCAGTGTCAAGCGGCATACCCTGCTCTGCCGGATTCACAACTTTGGTCAGATCCGGCGAAGCTGGCTTGGAGGCAGGACTCAATCGAAAGCGCTCTGGAACTTATGCTGGTGATTCTTCCGATACATATAGAAAATCCTATTTCCATTTCCAGTAGATCTGTGAGACTTTGTACGAAACTTCTTGCTTCATGACCTGAAGTTCTGGGATTGGTGATACAGCTCCAAGCCGGAGGTGAGGCGGCAGATGGCAAAGCGTACCTGCGTATGTATTTGTTTCTATTTGCACGTCAAGTTACTTTCTCTATTGTTCACACGGTCTACTCGTCGACACCCACCGCCTTCAGGTATACAGAATGAGAAGTCTGTCCACCAAATTCGAGCTACCTCGAGATCCTATATATAAAGACTTCGAACGTTCAGATGGTAGCAGCGCAGCATGGCCTCATAACACCGAGCGCATTGTAGACGGAGAGGGTCATGTCAACTATATGGCGTATATACCCATCGACGCGCCCATGGCAATAAAATGGCGCGTTCAGATTGGAGATGCATTATCGAACGCGCTTGGGTGGCCTAGTGAGTATCATAAAGATCAAAATCCGTGTGATGACTCGAGCTAGTTTTTGCAGAAGGCCGACCTTATGTCCTACGAGATTGGCCTCGCGGCTACCGTCTGTTTGACCATAACAAAGGACCGGCAGATAGTCCTCGACACGATGTGTACCTCTTCGGTGCGTCTATGTTGCCTCATGCACTATATGACAGTCGATGTACTGTGATCATCTCAGGTTCAAAAACCAAGTTTCGCTCCGTTCCCGAATTCATCCCTCATGCAATATGGCTTTTCAAGGACCCGGATATGAACAATGCGAACTGCGAATGTAAATACTGCTCCAAGAAATCGCAACGGGAGATCACGTCGAGCATGGGAGAAAGCGGCATTATACCTGCATCTCCGCGTGGTACCCCCAGTCCTTCACGCCCGGCCCCTGTTCGGCGCCAGGCTAAAGTTCCTGGTGGTATACAACGAGACAGCAATCTTCGTCGAACTGTTGTTCATGCTGCTATACAAAGGCCCCCCAGGTTGAGACAACCATCGAGTAATATAGTGCAAAAGTATCCTATGGTGGCCGACCGGGCTGACGATCTTCGTGCTGTGCGCCTAGAAAAAAGTAAAAAGCTAAGACGGTGGTTTAGATTGAGTGAACTTGTGTGGTGTGCGTTGAATACACCCATTGGTCCCAAGGATTCGATAGAAGAATCTATCAGATTCTGGCCTGCTGTGGTTGAAGGCATAGCAACACACGTCGCATCCATACCTACTCTCTCTCCCTCTTCCTCCTCTTCCCATGTTGGATCTCAAAATGAAGCAGGATCTCAAGAGCGTCCAATGGCCGACTCCAAAACTTCTCATCCTGACTATGACCCCGAAACTCCCCCGTGGACCGTGAATCAATCTACTAGGTATAAAGTGAAACTTCTTGCTACTTCGTGCACATTGACCGTGGCCGATGAACACGTTCTTCCCTATCAAGCCTATATCCTACCGACAACGCTATTAACAGCTCTGCAGCAGGTTCCCGTATCATCTTTGAACGTCAGTGCAGAGTATTTGTCCCAATTTCGCCCATGCTCCGAAGCGTCTCCTTCGCTTTCAAGTTCATCACCTCCTTCACTACCCACCTTCGAAGATTGTGCTGGACCGTATGCTTTGGCATTACAGATTGGGTCGGAACTGTCTACCTACTGGGGGCTGACTGATGACTGGGAATTCAAATTCACAGTACAAACGCCACCAAGAACTGCCACGACGTTGCAGGAAGCCATAGCAGCGGCAAGTTCCAGTAATGCCTCAGTCATGAATGGATCGAGCGCGCCCAAGTCATACGGTACCACTGACATAACACCCAATCGAGATATGTCGACAGACGAGAGACAGAGGTTGATATCACGAATGCTCGGAGAACCTATCCCCCTCGGGCAAACATTAACGCAGAAACGGTTTCAGGGCATATGGTGGGGGGCGGAGCGGGTATGGACAGATGACTTTGTGCGCCTGAAATTACCAAGGAGCCATCTGGCGGAGCATGGGGCACCGCACATATACAAACCCTCGGGTCCCGGACCTGCAGTGTTAGCGAGTTGCAAGGAAGCAAATAGAGACCCGAAAGACTACGGTGCTCGGTCGAGAGGCGTCTTCATGCGATTAGATGCGCTGTTTGTTGTGGACGTACCAGTTGGGCACGGAAGAACGAAGAAAGAATGTCGGGCGAGTGGAATGCTGTACGAGCTTGCGGACGAAGACTGGGTCGACGAGGACGACAATGAAGTCGAGCGAAGCTCGGCGAGGACAGCTGTTAATGATGCCTCACGACCTGTGAAGGAACATGTAAATGGGGTTGCAGGACCTTCTAATATTTCTCTACCGCAACCATCCCCGCTGAAGCCAGCTGCACTCCCGAACCCTGATCCGGCTGTCCCTGTCGAGGAAACTTCTCCACGAATACTCTCTCAGGTGCACCCACCGAAAGATTTACCTCTGGGCCAGTCTCAGCCCGATTCCGACTCGCTCAGTACCCAGCTTTCACGCCCAGTCCCATCAACTAATTATAAGCCTCCAACACCACCAAAGGGGTATAAATTTCGACCCATACTCGAAGAAGGCTACGAGGCTGTATTTTCACTTACAATGCTGAGTGGCCGGTACTATCCTGGGATTCTTGATCATCCTCTCCTGGATGAGGCTCTTGAACAGTCGACCAAAGGCAACAGCGCAGATGACTTAAATCATTTATGGGCTTTGGAAGGATTGTCACCGGGGGTTTTCAACTCTGTAGATCCGGTTAAATACAAACAGAGGAGAGATAAGATGTTGCAGGATGGGAGTAGAGAAGCCAGGAAACGACTAGAGGAGTATATGACGAAAAGAGTGACAATGAACGACCAGGCGATGGAGGTGGATGAGCAGCCAAACCCAGAATCCATGGATGTAAATATGCTAGTCGACCCGTAGCTTACTATCTTACTATACATCGCTTTTTTTCTGAATAGCACATGTATCACACTGCACAAGTGTACTAACTTGAATATGTGGCTGTGTTTCCACGGTCAGGTCTAATCAGCTTAGTACACCTGGACCTTGCTGACGACGTTAATCTACTCTTTCAACGCACATAATCACACTGAGATCCGCCGGCGTCGTGTCCTGGTTTCCTCTGATACGGCTTTCTAACGTTCTTCTGGACAGTGGCAACGACTTCGGCGGATACTCTTGTAATTGTTTTTCTATCGCTCCTCTTCAAAAACTCTCGCATACATCGCTCTTTCTTTTCCTTTCTATTTCTCTGGTTTTCTAGGCTTCGAAGATTATGGCTCTTTCTCTCAGTGTTTCTTCCTCGCAAACGTCCCTCAATAGCAGTTCTTCGCGTAACTATGCCCCGCTATCGCCAGAATCCGTCAGTTCTGCTTCGTCGTCGAAAGTGTCGTTGGAACAACAGGACGAAGGTGAGCTGTCTTTCGTTAGGCTCGAGGTCGATGTGTCGTTGATCTGGTGGCCTAGCAGAGAATCTTACTATCACCGCCAAACGGACACCTCTAAGAAAGAATGGAAAACAGAAGAGTCAAGAGTGCGTCGCGTGTTATTCTAGAGCGAGTTTAGATGCTCATTCAGCGCAGGGATTTGCGGCTGCTAGCTATTTCGACTCATATGACTGAGCTTTCATACATGATATCTGACATTCAGACGCGGATATTCGGTGAGGCTTCTACGATATTCTATCGGTCTCTGTGTTGATATTTTTGTAAACATCAGAAATACAGGAGCTCAGGCACAAATCACAGTCATCTGGCGACTCTACTGGTACAACAAACATAATAGACCAATCTTTAATGAGCTTGGATGAGAAGTTGGATAATGTATCCAAAGGAATGAAGTCCATCAGCGACTCTTTGGAACCCATTTTACAAGCAACTCCAACAGTTTCGGAAACTGGTGATTCTAGTGAGAACGCAGCCGTTCTTCGTAAGCATGCTGCTTTGGTCTCTGAGTGGGAATCTGTGCAGGATGAAAGTGAGGTGCTGCGTGAAGAGCTGAAGGAAGACAAATGGTTGACTGTGTTCCGTACTGTCACGGATCAGGCTGATGGTATGATGTCAAGTCTGGAGAAAGGCGTTAATCGGTGTCAGGTAAGTCCCTCATATATCATAAACAGCCCATGTTCCAAACAAGCGAGTCAGGAATTCATCTGGCAAGTACACAGAAGGGGAATAGAAGATGGTTTATCTCAATCGCAAATATCCCTTACACAACGTTCCGAGAAGGCTCCGCCGACCTTCGAGACCTTCACTTCGCTGCTGGAATCTTTTGAGGCGAAGAAGAAGTAAGAATGACTTACTTCTCTCTCTCCACTTCATTCTGATAATTTTTATCAGGCACTATATGCCAGCCACTTCGAAAGTGCTCTCTATCATTGACAAAGGAGTTCGCGACCGTGTCACGAAGAATGGAGAAACTCTGCGACGTCACGCCGAGTCTGCACAGCGATGGAAGAATCTACGAGAAAGAATAGCAAGAACGGACGCGGAAATGGAGAACGTGCGGAAGATCTTGCTTTATGGCGACGCCGGTAGTGAAAATGGATCCAGTCACTCTGGCACCCAATCAACGCACAACGGCTACTTGGCTACTCCTCCAAGTGCTCCTCGTATTTCCAAGGCTGGCAGCGCCGGCAGCTCCATTTCTAGATCAATATCTCCCTTCAGGAAGTTTGCTCGAAAAATTACCGGCGCAAACCGTTCACCTGTACCCCCAGTAACGCCACTTTCTATCAACAAATCCAACGGATCCCGAGCTCCTTCCTCGGAACCGCCTGCGGGTGCCACTTTGCGTCGGCAGAAGACCTCCATATTCACCTCATTACGCGGGGGTGGGCCCACGACGCCAATAACACCAGATCGACCTTCCCATAAATACAGCCAGAGTCTTACCCCAGACTCTTCGCCGCGTAATATTCGTGTCGATACTACGATGAAGAGCAGGACGCCGCCTGCCAAACCCACATGGAATAGTTCAACAAAGGTGGAACCTGACGATCGTACAATCAAAGCCACTCCGCCGAAAAGAGCCCCGTCTGCTGCTGGGATGTATGGCGATATACCACCTGTACCCTCAACTGGACCGTATAGACGAAGTCTTTCGCGTACATCTATGGCTTCATCTCGTCCGTGGTCCCCTTTGACGTCGTCTGTGTCTACTACACAATCTTCGAACGTATATCCCCCACTTCCAACTTTCCGACCACCTTCACGAGCACAGACGCCTTCACGAGCACCTTCTCGGGCATATACCCCTGGGCTGACCTCTACGACTCCGCGTCCCAGACCGAAAACTCCCAGCCATATTCCAGGTCCTTCGAACAAGTTAAAGTCGATAGCAGGGCCGCTATCTGATGCTGGATTGGACGATGACGAGCCCACAACGACAATGCAGCGCGCATTTTCACCCGCGTTGAGCACTACTTCCAATGGTCTCTTAGGCGGCCATTATCCACGGCCCCCGAGCCGATCTATGATACCCGTTCCCAGTTTCTCAGTCTCCTCACCTTCAAGACCCTCTTCTTCCTTGTCTAGTTACACTCGCTCTGAAAGCCCGGCCATGACTTTCAGATCGTCTGCCGCTCGAGCGCAAACACCTGAATCTGCGCTCAAAGCACGTGTGCAGCAGGTGCCTGTATACCAAGGTACTATTGGTCGCTCGGGTCGGCCGTCAGTAAGTAAACTTCCCCCATCGAGCTTTAGGGATGGCTCAGCGAGCCGCGCGCCCTCACGATCCGGATCTCGCACGGGCGCCTATACACCCTCGACAGAGAATCTGCCGATGCATGAATACGTGCCAATTGATAAGAATGACCCGCTTGATGCTGAGGTTGCATTCGTAGTCAACTCTATTGCACATGGATTACTCGTAGAGCGGGTGGACCCACCTTTGAAGAGGATTCCGAAAGAAAACGAGGAGATTAAGGCGCAGTATGCGTTTTCGAATGCATTGAGTAGGAAGGTGGTCACTTGTAAGTTGACTACCCTCACGAGGTCTGGGAAGTCTGGCGGAGCAGCAGCGACGACGACGAAGAAAGTAATGTGTCGCGTCGGTGGTGGTATGGTTTCTACCTATCTGCTGAAATGGTGTGCAGCTGCTAATTAGTATGACCACAGGATGGCAAGATCTAAGCCATTACATCTTGAATCGTCAAGCCGGAATGTGAAGTTGAACCCAGACAAACGCTTTCAATCGCATATAGCCTTCAGTGTAGATACTTGGAAGGTCTTTTGTGGTCTTTTCCGCCGCATTATCATACCATCAGGCATAACTTCAGCTGTATTTCATACCTCAAACCATGTCCGTCATTTTCGTTATCGTGCTTTCTATGGAACAATACAATTATTATAGTATGGATTACGGTTCTCAATTTATTCACTGCGTAGCGGGAAGATTGACGTGAATCCGGTTTTGGCTCGTTCAAATTAAAATGTCTTCCGTAGCGCTCCGCTCATTCGACGTCATAGCCCGCCACTGCCTCACATCGCATGCCCAATTATGACGAAAAAGACGCGTTCTCGAAATGCGCATGAGGCCGAGGTGACTCGTCGACGCATCCACAAGTGGCCTAGACCACTTCGTCGGTACCACAAGATGGAAATGATTGTGACCTCGTATCGTCCGGACTGCTCTATTAACCAGCGGGCCACATTTTATCGGATTAATCAAGATGGGTTGTCAATTGTCTAAGAACGATTTAAAAGAGCGATTGCTGGGACAAACATTTAGATTACTTGGCATGATGAAGCTCGTCAAACCACGTCCTAAGGCTATTTCCTTTCCATCTGGGAGTACAGAAGCCACTGATCATGACGAGCCGTCATTGCCAGAAGGCAAACACCAAAACATGCTCAAGACAATGAGGCGGGCGAGCATGAAGCGGCTCCGTACCATTTCGAGCTTCGCGTCTCACGTAATCCACCATCGTAGTGACGCCGCCCATTTGCCGGTCACGCGCCGTCGTGTTTCTCTTCCCCCACTACCCACCACCGTCCGCGACCAAGTCCCCGCTCCTCCTTCGACAGACGAAGAACAATATTATTCATCTTCGTCATCAGTTATGTCGAGCGAGCAGACGATGGACACGAGCATACCCTCCCTAGATGATTCTGCAGCAGGTGAGGAGCGAGAAATCAAACAGCCTGGAGCCGAGAATACAGATGACACTGTCGAAGCTGAAGAGAGCATACTCGCAAGTCCTCCTGAAGTGTATGTCGCACCTGAAGCGCCGGACCCTTTTCTTGTCGACTCAGATGATGATGAGCCATCGGTATCGGGGCCGGTGTCTACCACAGAGCCTGCTGCACACGAAATTCCCCTTTCCATTCCTTCTCCTTCTCCTTCCGCCTCCATACTCCTTACGCCATCCATGCAATCTTCGAATCTCAACAAGGATGTTCCTCCTCCACCCTCCGAAAGTGAGCTCGAGGAGGAAGAGGCCCCAGAGATTTATGTCCCAGGCCTCGTCATCCCGACGATGTTCCTTCCTATCCCTAACGTACGCCGCCCTCTCTCATTTTATCTAACATGGTGGCTGTCGAAAGATTTACTGTACTCGCCGTGTAATAGACTGATCCATTGACTACGCTATTGAACAAATACATTTATCCGCCTGAGAAGCGACCCGTCCGAGACTTGTCAGGAGAATGGCAGAACAGCAACTTTCATACGCTAGTTGTGAGTCTTTCTGTGAGCTCGAGACTTAAGATATATAATAACTTCTCCGGCTACCTATCCCGCTAGATAACGAATAGCTGGAGAGCCCTGGCTAGAATGGCTCGTGATAGAATTGTCACAACAGATCCGGAGGATCTACCTCTTGTCTTGGGTGTACGTCATACTATCGTTCAAGTGAAGACCAGACTTTGACCACTCACTGTAGCTTTGGTACCTTCGTCTGGCATGCCTTTCGCGCCTCAGACTTTTCAATCAAACCTCTGCGGAATGTACCAACCTCTTCTCTGTACTCCATGCAATCGAGTCGCCAGAAGCCAAAGCGTGGTTGTTTGACCGAATACTTCCGTTTGAGCTCGAAGTAATGCACGCCAGGCTCAAATACTGGGCAGGTGACCATATGGGTTATCTCGACGCGCTGAACGTGTTGTTGAGGAAATGTAAACTAAAAGCTCGAACCTCAGCGAAGTCGGATCCGACCACAATTGCGATGTGGAAAGAGCGAGGTGCTAGGGTGTGCCTGATCATCGCCTCGCAACTGATGGAGATGAAGGTCAGCTTGGATAGCTTCCTACCTCGTCTTAACTTTGGCCGTTGATCCTTGTTTACTATCCTGATACAGGACTTTGGAGCAGCTACAAAGCTTCTAGAACCACTCTGCGCACAGCGGCCAGAGGATGAAGAACATTCGTCAGCGCTCCGATCTGCTATAGCGCGTATATATCTCCAAGGCGGGTATATACACAAAGCTGCTGTACATTTCTCTATCGTTGAGAAAGATCCACAAGCGGACCAAGCAAACAAGGACATGAACACCGCTTTGCTTGCGCTGGCGAATGGGGAGTGGGACCGTGCTAGTGCTGCTTTGAAAAATATACTCGCGACGGACGAAAATAACTTCGTGGTAGGTGACTATCTAGTTCTCAGGATTATTCCAAGTTATTGACTGTGGGCACCTCAAGGCCGTGAATAATTTGTCGGTTGCGCTACTCAGTCAAGGCAAACTCATAGAGGTGACATCTTTCACTTATTTGCTTACGTCCACAAAATAATTGCATTTTCTATGTAGGGCATTGATGTTCTCGAGAAAGCTCTTAAAGCATCGCCTTCAAGTGTGGTTGTAGCTGAGCCCTTTTTGTTCAATCTTTGTACGTGTCTTTGACTAGGCGCTGGCTGGAGCATCAATTTGACATTTATAATCTACAGCTACACTGTATGAGCTACGCTCAGCCACAGCATCACAGAAGAAGCTAGAACTGTTGATCGAAGTAGCCAAGTGGAGCGGGGATGGTTTGAAGACAACATGTTTAAAAATGCCTTCGAATTGATACCATAATCCCCCAACCGTAAGGCAGGACGATTTGCATAATGAATACATCGAGGTCGTATGACGACCGTCAACCAATAGATATGGGAAATAATATGGGCTATAATGATCTTCCTATCAAGAGCCTCCAGCCGTCAATTGAACCGCATTCTTGAACGCCCCAATCAAGGCAGTCATCTGGATCTTCTCACTGCCTCCAGTTGAAAGTCTGTATCTACGATAAGGTATTCAGTGCACATTGCACAGTAAATTGGTGAAAGGATGTACTCAGTGGTGGCAAGGTGATCCAAGAGGTATATCCGAGCGTGTGGCTTCAGCTCGACAGTTTCAATGTATTCATAAGCACCGGATAGAAGATCTTGTAGTGCCAGGCCCCTCTCTGTCTTCATGGTTGATATTACTATCGAAGAGATATGAATCAATAAGAATCATAAGTAACTGAGGAAGAGACAGACATCGATAGGCTGTTGTGAATTCATCAGAAAGCATCGAGTTCACAATGGTTTCAACGTCGGTAGGGTGGGGGTTGCCTGTACAGTTATACACTTCTGTCTCAGAGGTGATGTCGTATGCGGCATGACACGCTTGAAGGACATTCAGTGCCCGTCGCATGTCGCCCTTTGATAGCTTCAGGAGTGCACTTTTCCCATCCTCCGTTAAGTTGACCCTAATAGACTGCTTAGTTCTGCTCCTCGGACATGAATTGAACACCACTCACTTTTCCGCCTCCACGACCATGTTCAGCCTCTTCTCCACTTCTGCTATCGGTAACGGCGAAAACCGAAAACGCGTGCATCGACTCTGTATCGCAGGTGTAATCTTATTGACATAGTTGCATATTATGCAAAAGCGAACATTCTTTGTATATTGTTCGATGACACGTCGTAAAGCCGCTTGAGCCGCCTGAGTCATCATGTCGGCTTCGTCGAGAATGATAAGTTTGTAGCCTTTGGAGAATAGAGTGC
>RCHF01002521.1:0-13184 GCA_003987895.1 Neonothopanus nambi | reverse complement strand
GCTCCTCTCCTCAGGTGCAGACATCAATGCTCAGGGTGGTCACCATGGAAATGCTCTCCAGGCTGCTGCTGGGTCTGGGAATGAGGCAATTGTACAGCTCCTTCTCTTGTCAGGAGCAGAGGTGAATGGGGAGGGTGGGTAGATTTCGATGGCCCTCCTGGCTGCTATTCAGACAGGCAATGAGGCAGTTGTGCAGCTCCTCTCCTCAGGTGCAGATGTGAATGCTCAGAGTGGTTACTATGCAATGCTCTCCAGGCTGCTGCAAAGTCTGGAAATAAGGCAGTTGTGGAGCTCCTCCTCTTCTCAGACACAGATATAAATGCTGAGGGTAGTAAATATGGAAATGCTCTCCAGGCTGCTGTCTGGTCTAGGCATTATGCAATTCTACAACTCCTTCTCTCAGATGCACATGTGAATGCTCAGGGTAGTAAATATGGAAATGCTTTTCGGGCTGCTGCTTGGTCTAGGCATCATGCAATTGTACAGCTCCTTCTCTCCTCAGGTGCAGATGCACATGCTCAGGACAGTGTTCAAGCTTATGCCATGCTATACACTCTGCCTGTAACCACTATGCAATAATATGATACTGCTTGCACTCTTATATAATATATCTTGTCATATGAGGAACCATGAGGTTCCAGACTTATACTCTTGCTTACATACTTTTTGGACTCATCTTTTAATCTTGTAACATCACCTTCATATAACAATCTATAAGGTTGTCTCACTATGTTGAGAAGCTCTAAGCTAAGTGATAACAAGAAATCCTACCACTGACCTACACTGCCTTTTTTGATTTTATGAACATTCCACATTTCCTAAGTTTAGGACTGTATCTTACTGCACATCTGTCTGTACAATATCCACTTCCCATGAAGATGAAGACCATGTGGATGAGAATGAAAAATGAGAAACCAAAATGACATACCTATGAGTTGTACAGCTATGATTCTTTTATCCAAATGAAGATAGCTCTCTAGAAACTTCTCCCTTCTCTTCTTCTCCCACACTCTTCTCTGTCCTTTTTATAGTCCATATAAGCAAAGTGAAGCAGCTTGAAGGTGATTTTGGAAATCAATTCTTCTGGTGCTTGAGGGAGTTTTCAGTTGTTGTTATTTCTCCATAGTAGGAATACACTCAGCAATCAACAAGACAGAACTTGAACAATAGATTCTGAATTTGTCTCCTCATCTCAACCAGCATCTCAAGACTATACTCCCTCTTATAAAGTACAACTAGTTTAGTTCTGAACTTGTCAGTGAAGCCTGGAATATGAACTAGATTTGAACTACATTAGATAATGAAAATATTCTCAAAACATACAATGCACATAGCAGGACTTGAACCCAAGACCTACTGCTTACAGAGACTACAAATTGACACAGATCAATGCAGCACATAATGTGTGTTTGCCTCTATTGAGCTGTTGTTTCTGGCTGAACCTGGGAGGTTCAATATGTGTTGTGGAGCCATGTGTACTACTACTACTACTACCCAGTGTTGATACTGTCTGTTGATAGTAGTTTATAGCTACATATATACTTCTTTACTGTAGCATCATGCATCAGTTGGGTAGTGCAGTCTACTACACATTTGCCTCTACTGAGCTGTCATCTCTGGCTGAATCTAGAAGGTTCAATGCATGTTGCAGAGCCATGTATACTACTACTACTACCCACTGAGCCACATCAACATTGCTAAGTCATAGGTTGTTCTGCAATATATGGCAAGGTGGATGGGTGGTATGTCAATGAACTTAAGAAATTAAATGCAAGGAACTTGAGCAAATTGAACCAGGATGTAATGAACTAGAGTAGGATATAATGAACTAGAGCAGAATGTAATAAACTAAAGCAGGATATAATGAACTAGAGCAGGATGTAATAAACCTGAATAAAGGAAATTGAACTGGGTTCTTCTCTAGTTCAATTTCTGCTGCTCTAGTTTAGTTCATTGCAGCATAGGTTTATTACATCCTGCTCTAGTTTAATTCAATCAAGTTCATTACATTCTACTCTAGTTCAATTTGCTCAAGTTCCTTGCATTTAATTTCTTAAGTTCATTGACATACCACCCATCCACCTTGCCATATATTGCAGAACAACCCATGATTTAGCAATGTTGACATGGCTCAGTGGGTTATATACTGTGTTGATCTGTGTTAATTTGTAGTCTCTATAAGCAGTAGGTCTCAGGTTCAAGTCCTGCTATGTGCATTGTATATTTTGAGAATATTTTCATTATCTAATGTAGTTCAAATCTAGTTCATATTCTGGGCTTCACTGATGAGTTTAGAACAAAACTAGTTGCATTACAGCCCTCTTCTATCTAGCAAGAACAGGCAACTTGGAACAATCAGCTTTGCCATTGCCTTAGCTGATGAAGGGTGAGAGATAAACTCAACATTTGGTGTGGAGTTGGGGTAAGAAGGTGTGCAGGCTGAATTCAGTGAGTAGCTCTGATTTTTATGCTCAGTCCAGGGTGGTAAGTTGTCATGGAAGACTCCTTCCTATTCCTAACATAACAATCAAACATCTCTCCCTACTCAGGCCTTCCATGTTCTCCATACCCCAGTGCATCAATAAGGACCAGTTTACTGCATGACACACCAACACAGAAGGAATTTAGGCAGTGTGTGGTCCTTGATTCAGAGTGGTAGGTGTAGGTGTTGATGGTGTGAGTTGAAGTTGAGTGGTGGCATAAGCTCAAGCATTCATTACATTTCAGAAACAACTAACTGCTTTTTACTTGTATTAACTAAATCCTTCCTGCCCAAAACTGCATTGAACAAGGAAATGGAAGACTTGCTAGAATTTGCATGGCCTGTTGGGGTGGAGTCGAGTGGTCACCAAATGTTTAATGTGACATTGGTAATATAGGACTTCAAAATGTACCTGTAATAATCACCTAAATGACAAACTCATTAGAGTAAAACTCTATTGCTACTACATCCACTTCATCTGTCCTTTCTGAGGACTGCAAGTCAAGAGAAGTGCTCCTTTCTAAAGGCAAAGTAAAGTGATGTCAGAGTTTGCTATGAGGAGGCCAAAAAAATAAAACCAATCAATGAGAAATCTGTTTCTCACACCATGATTACTCACAACTGATACTCCTGCATCACAGACTTCTCATCACTCAAGAAAGACACCATGAAAACAGAGGTACAATCCTGAATGTCTCATCCCAAGCACTGACTGTGACTCATTCCTATTAGTGCAAGGCAATTGAGTAGGCAAAACAGTCATCCATCAGGAAACTGGTCTCCGGGTAATGTACTGTAATGTGAGGTAATGTGTCCGATATTCCAAGTAAGACCAATATCCGAGCTAATGTTCCGGGAACTTCATCAAATTATCTGTCAGTTGAAAGTGATCCAATAATTATCCATTCATAGCCCGTTTTTTCATGGCCAGTTGAAAATTACTCAAAATTCCTCACCTTACAGAAGAAAGGCAATTCACTTCTCAGTATCCCTCACAACTTCATTCAATCATGTTTATTCAATTAAAAGTTAAGATATGAATGTTCATCCTTAAATACATTAAGGAGAAATGAAGAAGACAGATCCAACACTGTCTCACTAGTCCACTCTGGCGGTACAGCTCCTCCCCATTTCGGAAGCAGATGTACACTTCGTATGATCATCCCAAGTGGAACAATTGATGCTGCAACTGTCCCATCAATGCTGATCTGTTTCTTGACCCGATATAGTCCTAAATACGGCTCAGGGTTTCGGGCAAACTTGGTGAACCATTCCACATATGCTAGATGCTTCGGTGGAGGAATGTTTGGTGGAAGTAATGTGTCGAGTTTATTACCGGGTAGAGAAAATATAACCCGCACCCTGCCAATCCTCATATCTATCCACAGATGATGTCAGCTCTCTAGTACAGAAAGATAGTAGTAGGTATAGATACATACCTTTGACCAATGTTACAACTTGTATCAGTTCAGGGGCCATAACTTCCCTTCAGCTTACCATATCCAGTCAGATGCTATTCAAACTACCTCTTCTGGACACATAGATCCCATTCCTAGGTCTCACTATCCGTTCTGGTACTCTGATCCCAATTCCCCAGTTCTAATAGCAATTTCCAATGCTTAACACATGTTGACCACAAGTACAAAAGACCATGCGTACGTTCCAGTAGCTAGGACCATAATTACTATGAATAGACCCCATTTCCATATATGTTTCTGCTTACCATGTAGTATATAAAGAACTAGACATCACTGTACAATACTTATCTGTGAAATAAACGTTTCTTCTCACTGTTTCTATCTTGTCTCTAGTTCTTATCTCTTTTCGATCTCATTTCTTTGCTCTCGCTCTATTTCTTTTGACATCGATCCCATATCTGCTAACGTTCATGTCCCCGATCCCAAGTATTGAGTCCGTGTATGTTAGATCTTGTAGGAAGCCTGTGATCTCAGGCCTACATTCATCAAAGTACTGCCTAGTGGTCTTTCTCAACGTCAAAACAGTATCTATTATTACTTTTTGCACTACTGACAGTTTCTATCTAGGTTTACAACTAGTATGAGATCGTCGAGGCCTAACAGTATTTCGCAGATCCCCCGCCCCCAGTACTAACGAACGTTGGGGATTATGTCAACTACTGGAACTATTCCAACTCAAACAGAGTCACAATCATCATCAACGGAACCGGAACAGCAAGTGTTTCACACGTTCCCACCAAATCAGCCCACTATGAACCCAACTTTCCCCGGAAGAGGTAATAGGGTCGAGGAATTAAAAGAGGCTGATCAGCAAGCTCAATGAGCTCGTCCATCAAATATACCTCGTGGTAGATCACCTGGTCATCCTTGTGTTCCACCTAACCGAGCACCAGGTAATCCTCAAGGTAACTCTGATGGGAACACTAACGCACCTGCTGGGTCCGATCCCACACAACATGCCCCCATGGGATCTAATGATCCTAACTTCCAATTCAATCCCACTATAGACCCCAGAAGTGTCTCTAGTCCGGTGATCAATCCCAAACAAGCTACTCCAGTAGTAAACTTACCGTTGGGAGCACCTTCCGATCCCAATCCTGGTGATCCACCTGGTGGTTCTGGAGGAGGGGGTAATGATAGCGATCCTGATCCACCAAAAAAGGAAGATAAAGGGAAACGAAGGGAGTCGATCCCATCAGAACCAGTAGGACCACCTAGTCCTGGATACAACTTGGTTCCAGTAATAACTCGTGAACAGGAGGAGATGGCAGCGCTCGCTCCACCAGCAAATAATGATAAATCACACTCTATAAGGGATGCTTCCAATACCGATATCTCACGGGCAAATCGAATCAGAGATCCTGTCATCGATCATTACTTAGCAGAGCTACGTGCCGGACAGGCAACAGTAGAATCAGCCGGTCAACTAGCACGTTATGTTCTCTTCCCGATGGGATACTATTGGAATGAAATTCAAACATGAGTACCTTGGGCTAAATGGATCCAATCACTAGAGGATGCTGGTTCCTATCGTTGGCAGTTTCTTAATCCATATGCACGATGGTGGCTTTCCACTAATAACAACTACAGATATTTTATAACTGTCATGGATATCCTACACTCAGACCCAGGAATCCTGATGGAATCGGGAGTGTACGATAACCCTGAGAGACTACCAGCATGACCGATATATTGAGAGGACATTCAGCCAATACCTAGTAGAGCGCAGACACACCCTCTGTCAGATTACCCTTTGAACCCTTTCCAATTCACGGAATTCCCTAGCGTTATCACCAATTTCCATGATTTATATCAAACCAGATGTTTCAGAGAATTAATGGATACACAGGTGTATGAACTGTATTTCAATTGGAGCCAATATCCGTTTCCGACCAGTGATTCAGAGATTATTCAAAGTCGAATGACTGGTGTAATGTGAAAATGGTTGGAATGAAAGGAGAAACCTCCAAGATGGGAAGAATTATCCACCTTTGAAAGACGAATGTGCTATGAGATTGCAATGGAGTATGCTGAAGAGAAATATAATATCCAACCAGGGGATCAACAGTTGAACAATTGGTGGCTCAGTATCAATCCTTGGAGTCAAGGACTTGACACATACAATGCCCTGTTATCATCATTGGTATTGATGCAAACCCGAAGGCCTGCTACTGCTGGCAATCCCCAGTTAATAGCTCCTAGTGGATCTACAATCACGGCAATCCCATCAGCATGGCCCAGATACCGATTTGTATTAATCAATCTGACCAGTTATGATGATGTACCTCGATATCTCCGTGAAAATCTTGGGATCACTAATCCCTCGCAAATTCGAACCTTTACTAAACAGGCCCAAGAGCTATGATCATCATTCTTAGTCCAGATCCCAATAACACAGCATGAGGATACTAGAGCGGGAACTAGTCCTGGATCCGGAAGTTTCCAACCACCCTTCGAGTCGACCCCATTAGAGGAGCAGATTGGACCTAAACCAGAACATAACACTACTGTTCTACCTGGCGCCCCATTCATTCAGTCTCCTTGTAATCAAATGCTGTTGTCTCAGCAAGAGCAGGGCACCAACCTGTGTAGTCCTCCTCGATCATATTACTTTTCAGTACCTCCTCAACAGTCACAACAGCCGTCGCACCCATTGAATGGGGGGTACACTCCTCACGATTATCGTCAACCATATCACTATTCAATGCCTGCACAAATGGGTCCGAATCTTATGGATCCGTCCAACAGATCCCAATTTGCATGAGAAGCTGATCCTGCTCAAACCTTTAACGCTAATCAATTGGATATTGGTGATAATGCCTATGTCGACTACAGACGAGCAGCATTGAATGCATCTTACCATTTTCCGATCCCTCTTATGTGTGATCGCTCATATGGTCATGAAACCCCTCCGCACTTCTATCCTTCATGAAACAATGAAGGTCAGTACTCGAGGATCCCATCTTGATCCCAAACACGCCCTTATTGGGAGAGAAATTGGGATCGTATGCAATATTCATCTGCTGCTGAGGCTCCTCAGACCCAATACTATGTTCCTAAGGAGTCTATGGCAGGATTTGGACCATCTGCGTCGATGGGCCCTCCACCTTTGTTCCAAACTATGGATCCAGGACTGTCAACATGGACAGCTGCAGGAGGCGCACCACCTGCAACTAGTGGAGTTAGATTCGCAGAACCTGATACTTCTGGAACAACAGAAGGAACAAGTGTGAATGAGTCAAGTGGATTTGGATTAGGATTTGGAGTGACAACTTTAGGATCGAATATGACCCCAAGTGCTCCTATGGGATCTACAGCTGGTCAGGATAGTTCTTTTGGTATGGGCTTTGGTTTAGGACCTTCAGTAAGTATGTCGATCCCACAATCAGATGATCATTGTCCTATGGGATCAAGCAGTGGAGGTATTGGAGTAGGATTTGGTATGGGAGCAAATACGGGAACTCAGATGCCATCCATGGCTGCTGGACCACCTGGAGGAGGGAATAACAATGGAGGATTTGGGATTGGAATGTCTGGAGGGACAGGAGGACAGCCACCTATGGGATTGTTTGGTGGACCACCACCCATGGGACCTCCTGGACCACCACCAATGGGACCACCTAGAGGAGGAGGGCTACCACTGATGGGACCACCAGGGGGACAACTGCCAGTAGGACCACCAGGGGGTCAGCCTCCATATCTGCCACTGCCTGGCCCACCCCCCAGTTTCCCACCAGCAGGTCCTCCTCAAGGTCCTCCTCTGTGTCCTCCCCACCAGGTCCACCACCACCTCCCATACCACCACCACAAGGTCCTCCACCACCACCAGGTCCACCTCCACCACTGCAAGGACCACCTCCACCACTGCCGATCCCACCAAACATGATGTTCCCTGGAGGAGCTGGTCAAGGACCACCAGGACCACTGGGACCACCAGGCCCACCAGGCCCTCCAGGACCACAGAGACCACTGAGTAACAGTAATGGAAATGGTGGAAGGGATCCTGCTCAGGAACAGATCAACCGTGACATCACTCATGAATCGAAGCTTGAACTATGCAAACCGACACCATTTTCTGGGATCGATAGGACGAAATGGAGACCATTTGTCATCCAGATTAATACAATCCTACAAGCGAAGCCAAATCTCTATGCTTCTGATGAATCAAAAATTGCTTTTGCACTCTCATACCTGATGGATAGTGCACTTCAGTATCATCAGAACCTCAAGGACAAAGAGGAGCGTGGAGAATACGTAGCAGCACTGCATGACTGGAGAGTGTTCCTGAATACTTTTGGGACAATGTTTGGTATGCAAAACGAGTGATTGCAGGCACAGGCGCAACTGGAGAGTCTATTCCAAGCCACTGCCGAATCCTTTGTGTCATTCATTATATGCTATGAACAGTTCAGCTTACTCACTGGTTACGATGATGCTGCGCTACACTATCACTTGCTTCATAAGACTCATTGGGATCTATGTGATGCTTTGATTAACCAGGGAATGGTACCACATACATACATGGAACTATGGCAATGACTACTTGAGATCGACACTACTCGCCAAGCTTTCAATGACGCTGGTCTCGCTAATACCTGGCATACTTACAGTAACAGATCGAATAATCCGATCAGTAATCAGGGTCGTACAGGTCAGCAGGGGAAGATGGCACAGGCTGAAGACATAGAGATCAGACAAGCAGATCAAACAAACAATAATCCAGCTCCTGTGTCTCAGACCGACATGCGTGGACCTCCTTGGGCACGTAATAAGATCCCAGCAGGATCTAATAACCCCAAGCCAGCGAATGCTAATAGGCAGATGGGATCGTCGAACAATCAACAGCAGAATCGACCCTACCAGACACCTGAAATACTAGCAAAGTGGTGAGAGGAACAGCGACATCGTCGCAAAGAAGGGTTATGCTTGCGTTGTGGTTCTGATAAACATTTTGTTGCTGATTGTCTGGATGATGAGGTACAAATGGGTAGGATGATTATGCCGGTGCTTGAAGAAGATGAACAGGATGAATGGTTTGGGGTTGAAGACCATCTGACAGTAGAATTCTTGATCAGAGGACCCGAAGACCACCCTTTGCCGGATTTTGATCCCAATGAAGATGACCAGTCAGGAAACTCCTCAGGGACTCAGGTGGGAATGGAGAGTCACTGAGTTCCGAGATAGTCTCTGAATGACTGCAGGCAGTCGAAATAAAGGGGGAGGTAGAATACATCCATTCAACTTTGCGTGTTTCTCTTTTACTACCATTTTCTTTGGACGCTAATTCAATTTCTTCACCATATTACAATGCTCTCGTCAATTCAGGAGCTACTAAATCTTTCATCGATGTGAAGCTAGCATCACAATTCCCTGAGTGTCTTCATGACCTCACAAAACTGATACGTCTCGAACTCTTCAACAGAAAAACTACATCAGCTGGAGCAGTTACACAAAAGCTTTTGACAAGTATCTGATTTGAAGATGGGACTATCCATGAAATGACCTTTTTGGTCACCAAATTACACCCATCCGCTCCAGCAGTACTCAGATTCTCATGGCTGCAGGAGCACAATCCCCTTATAGACTGGAAGAATGTGTTGGTATCATTAACTACTGATGCCGCACTTTGTGCTATCATCATCGATCCCACATCAACTAAATCACATGCTGTTGAGATTGAGGAAGTGCCTGATGAAGAATCAGATCACATCGGACCTTGTCTACCTTCCTCCAATCCCAAAATACTAGACGACTTGTTGGATTGATCCCAAAATGATGACCTGTGATCCCAAGACCGACTGCCCAATGCGCAATCTATGGGATCAAAGGGTGTCCACCATCACAAAGTTACCATTGAGGATGTGGAAGATGAAGAATTGGACTACATTGGAGAGCCACTGGGAGTGGATGATCCATTATTACTGTTCATCAATGATTGGATAGATCGAATTGAAGTGCCTAATGGGAACGAAACTACTCCGAACCCAGAAACTACTGCTTCGATCCCAAAATCCACCACTCCGATCCCAAATATGGGCCTGCCTCCACCTGTACGCTCAACTAGAGTCTTGTTTGGAACAATCAATCCCAAATTCATGTTGCAGCAACTGAAATCACCAGGCAAAGTGACAAGAAAGGGTTGGTCTAACATTAAAATCAAGGCTTGTCAACGAGTACAGCGTGCAACAACTACCAGTTCTTTGAATAATCCGCCTCGTGTTAGCTTCATCAATGCTGCTGCTATGAATCAGTCAATACATGAAGGCAATCCTGCATTTCTGATACATGTGTCACTGGTTGGAAAGGAGGACAACCCTGGAGAGCACGCTTTTTCAGCACAGAAAGCTGGAGATGATTCAATGGATGAACAGAAAACTAAAGAAGATGTTCTGTTGAACCAGCTCGTTCCTGAACAGTACTCCGACTTCAAGGATGTCTTCTCACCAGGAGAAGCAAAGGCTCTACTGCCACATCAACCATATGACCTTAGGATCAATACTGAAAACGATGCCATGCCTCCTGTCAGGAAGTTGTACAATCTATCAGAAGCGGAGCTTAAAGTGTTGAAAGAATACATTGATGACATGCTCGGAAAAGGTTTCATTCATACTTCCAAATCTCCTGCTGGTGTACCGGTCCTATTTTCAAAAAAGAAGGATGGAAGTTTGTGTCTTTGCATTGACTATAGAGGTCTAAATCGTCTCACGATCAAGAATTGCTATCCACTTCCTCTTGTGGGAAACCTTATTGATCAGCTTCGGAATGCTAAAATCTTCACTAAAATTGATCTCCGAGCTGGTTATAATAATGTGAGAATCTTCAAAGGACATGAATGGAAGACAGCTTTTTGAACTTGATATGGCACCTTCGAATATCTAGTGATGCCTTTCGGACTCACAAATGCACTGTCTGCATTCCAGTTATTCATGAACAAAATATTTCATGATATGGTGGACATATGTGTGGTCATCTATCTCGATGATATCCTCGTATATTCAGAAAACAAGGCTGAACACGTGGAACATGTTAGAAAAGTTCTGCAACAACTTCAGGAATATAACCTGCATGCAAAGCCTGAGAAATCAGAGTTCCACCAGCGCAGCGTGGAGTACCTTGGTGTCATTATTTCACCTGATGGGATCACAATGGACCCATACAAAGTCCAGGTGATCAAGGATTGGCCCAATCTCGAGAACGTGAAGCAGCTACAGTCATTTTTGGGTTTCACAAACTTTTACCGCCAATTCATCAATAATTTCTCTGGAATCATGAAGCCATTGACCAAGTTGCTGAAGAAAGGGGCTAAATTCGACTTCGATGCTGAATGCAAGGCTGCTTTTCAAATTCTGAAGGACACCTTCACAGAAGCACCTGTTTTACGGCATTTCGATCCCAATCTTCCAATCATTGTTGAGTCTGACGCATCAGATGTGGCTATCGCTTCCATTTTGAGTCAAATAGATCCCAAAATGAAGGATATTCATCCTGTGGCCTTCTATGCGAGATCGATGATACCAGCAGAGCTCAATTACGATATATATGACAAGGAAATGCTGGCTATCATCGAAAGTTTCAAACAGTGGAGAGCATACTTGGAAGGTGCAAGGTACACAGTACAGGTGTATACCGATCACAATAACCTCCAGCACTTCACAACAACCAAGAAACTTAGCCATCGACAGGCACAATGGTCTGAATTTCTTTCAGGGTTCGATTTCGTGATCAATTACCAACCAGGTGTTTTGGGATTGAAGCCCAATGCCCTCACTCGGAGACCGGACATCTATCCTAAAAAGGGGGGGGTAAAGGACCACGATCACAATAACATGGTCCTCATTCGACCCAAACAACTACTGGCCAACTTTTTGCTCAATGAAGACCTCCAACTTGCTCGAATACGCAGTGCTAAGAAGGACAAGTACTGGTTAGCTGTGATAAAGAAGGTAAAAGGGAAGAATAAGGAGGGATTCACCATCGAAGATGAATTACTTTGGCATCGAAACAAGGTCTACATCCCTGACACTGGGAACTTACGGATGGAAGTGATGAAATCACACCACAATCATAAGCTTTGCAGACATCCTGGCATCAGAAAGACAGTACAGCTCATATCACAAATGTACTTCTGGCCCGGACTGTATAAAGATGTCCTCCATTACATATGCACCTGTTCTGAGTGTATATGTGCAAAGGATATTTGACGGAAGCCTTTTGGGCTCTTAAAGCCTCTACCAGTATCAGAGAGGCCATGGTACTTGATTTCAGTGGATCATATTGTCAATTTACCTCCGTCGATCCCAAATAAAGGGCAGGAAATGCCTTACGATGCCATTATGGTCATAGTTTGTTGATTCTTGAAGCAAGCTATCTTCATTCCTTGCTTTACCACAGATACCACTGATGATTTAGCACAACTTTTCATCACACACGTTTTCTCTAAACACAGGCTACCTTCTGATATAGTTTCAGATCATGGAACGTTGTTTGTATCATCATTCTGGCAGCCAATCTGTCAATCATTGGACATTCGATCCAGTTTATCTACCACTTACCATCCACAAACCGATGGTCAAACTGAGTGTACGAATCAGACGTTGGAGCAATATCTTAGGATCTATCTGAATTATGACCAGGATAACTGGTCTGCAATGCTTCCAATTGCTGAATTTGTTTACAACAATACGCCTCATACTGCTACTGGTCAAACACCATTCTTTGTCAACAAGGGCTATCACCCAAAGTTAACTGTCAGTCTTTTGAATTTGAGAGATGCCGATGCCAATAGAAAGGTCAAAAGTCTTCATGATCTTCACGAATTCTTGAAAAAGGAGATCGAAAAGGCAAATAAGACTGCTGAATGTAATGCAAATCGGCATCGACTACCTGTAGACAATGAGCAGTTCCAGCCTGGATGCAAAGTTTGGCTCAGTACTTTGAATTTGACCACTACATGACCCTCTAAGAAGTTGGACCAAAGATGGATTGGTCCCTACACTATCAAAGATGCTGTGGGATTGCACACATTCTGTCTCAATCTCCCATATGAACTAAGGAAGGTTCATGATGTATTCCATGTCAGTCTACTCTGACCCCATGAAAATGACCCATACCCGGATCGTGGTGAACCTCCACCACCCCCAATTGAGATCACAGGTGGTGAGGAGCATCAAGTTGAGTATATTATTAATTCTCGATGCCATCAGACCAATAAGCACCTCGAATAC
>RCHF01002509.1:0-10903 GCA_003987895.1 Neonothopanus nambi | reverse complement strand
GACATGCTTCGATCGCATCTGCTCCAGCTCAAAAGGGTGCCTGGCGAGGTCGAGCGTCTGTGTTGTATAATGACTAGCACAGAAACTGCCACCTTCAGCTTGAGAGAAGACAGCTTTGACTGACGAGTTGTCTGAGCCGGAGCTAAATCTGACCCACCGCACGTCCATACGATTCCCATTCTCCTGAGGGAACTCGTAGTTGGTGAAAAGAGAATCGACATCAGCCTTCCACGATCCAAACTTCTGAGACAATTTTTTGTCTCTGTAGCTCTCCCCTGGTCCACGGCCAAACCACTGAACAGAGGAAAATTCCTCAGGGAGCTCGAAAGTAAGGCCAATACGAGCGAATGTTCTCGGTAGATTTATTCCTTGTGGTTTCCCATCCACATGAATGTGCACGCCAGTATCAGAAAATGTGTATGTGGTTGTAGTGTCAACGGACCACTCAAACACAGGAGGAGCAATCCGAGCAAGGACAGAAACAACGATGTTACCATTTGCTAAAGGTTTCCAACTAATCGAACGGAAGTGAACTTTAGTCTGATGTAACCGCTTCTCAATCCAATTCTGACCGTCTTGGGGGCGGTCGTTGTCTGTGAGAGCACGATAGAAGTCCATAACGGGAGGCGAGTGAAGAATCTTCTTTCCTTGCTTAGTCCAGTCCACCAGGGATCCACTGGTTATATCAAATGTCCACCGCGATTCCCTGCTACTGATTACCAGTGTTCTCCCCTGCTGCGTCGTCGAGAGTGAGTTCCCAAAAGGCGTCATCATCCGATATACGGAAGATAGAGTGGAGCCCTGATTGGGGTTTCGGAATGTATAGGGCTTGATTAGAATTTGCCCACTCGCTACTTCGTGTCCGGCCGGGGCCCAAATTGTCTCGTCTCGAAGGATGAACTTCAGGTCAAGATACGCCTCTCCCGGGAGACTATTAATTTTGACTGGATGATTGATGACCAGTGAGGCGGTCTCCCCGGGCTTAACGCCTACTGGTATAGCTATTTCCCCTCCAGGCCGGGTGTAATCGTCCCCAATAATCTCCCATTCACATTTGAGGTGGTCAAGGGAGAGAAAATCGTATCGGTTGATAATTTTGACATGTTTCTCGTCGCCACTCAAGATCTGAACAGGCTCTATCGCTTTTTTATACTCCAGCAGCCCGGGTGTCGGAGTTTGGTGGTTAGAACCCTGCAGACCATCCATTACAAAATTGCCATCGTTCGGCTCATCACCAAAGTCCCCTCCGTAAGCGTAGTACTCTATCCCTTCCTCGTTCTTCGTGCGTAGACCATGATTTGCCCATTCCCATACAAATCCTCCCATCAACAACGGATACTTATAGAATGCGTCAATATACTCTTTGATGGCACCAGGTCCGTTTCCCATAGCATGAGCGTATTCGCAGAGAACCAGCGGTTTAGTAGATTTGGGATCCTCCGCGTAGGACGTGATGATATCTACAGAGGAATACATCTGACTGAGGATGTCGGTAATCTCGGCTTTGCGGTCTGCTTCATAGTGAACAAGTCGAGTGGGATCATGCGCTTTAATCCAGTCATACTATGATCAAATGAGTAACTGGGACGAGTACAAGTACAGCACGAAGGCGTTTTACACACCATCTTCCGGAAGTTGCGTCCATAGAAAGCCTCGTTACCCATTGACCACAAAGTCACACAGACGTGATTTTTATCGCGTGAGACAAGCTGGCGTGCACGGTCGACATACGCCTCTTCCCAATCAGGATTGTCTGTCGTCCAATGGGCAGCGAGATCGTAGAAGTAATTTTGTCTCTCTTTCCCTTTGAGATGATCTTTATCGGGTCCAAGTGCTGCCTCTTCCACGTCAGCAAAACCATGAGCCTCCAAATCCGCTTCATCCACAACCCAGAAGCCCAGCTCGTCAGCAAGATCATAAAGACGTGGGTCATTGGGATAGTGAGACGTTCGGATAGCATTGATGTTGTGCTTTTTCATAAGCAGGAGATCAGCGCGAAGGAACTCGTATGGAACAGCTCTCCCGTAATCAGGATGGTGTTCGTGTCTGTTAACACCTCGAAAGACAACTGGTTGCCCGTTCACGACGAACACGCTATCTTTGAGCTCCACAGAACGAAAACCAACTCTGATAGCCATAGATTGTCTGGGTGTGTTGATGACAAGATGATACAGGTACGGAGTCTCTGCTGTCCATTTGTGAGGGTTGGATATGGGTAAGGGAAAGAATGTAGATGATCCGGGGTAAGAGCTTTGCTCGGATGTCGCGACCAATGATTTGGATTTGTCGAGCAGCTTCAAAGATATAGGAATGGGACTCCCTGAAGATTTAATATTCACAGTGAGAGTGGCATCGCGGTACTGGTCGTCCAGATTCGTTTGAATTTGGATATCCTCTATACGGTCATTCGGAAACGAAATGAGAAAGACATCCCGAAAGATACCACTCAACCACCATTGATCCTGATCCTCAATATAACTTCCATCGCAGTATTGATAGACTCTGACGGCAATAGTGTTCTCTTCATCAAAGTGAAGGAAGGAAGTAACGTCGAATTCAGAGGGGTTCCTCGATCCCTGCGAATAACCGACTTCCGTTCCATTCATCCATATATGAAAAGCAGAATCAACGCCCTCGAAACGCAATCGAATTTGAGAACCTTGGAATTGCGAGGGTACAGTAAAGCGACGGATGTAGCTTCCTGTCTGATTGCCTTCAAAAGGCACATTCGGAGGATCCACTGGGAAGGGAAAGACGGTGTTGGTGTACTGAGGTTTTCCGAAACCCTGGAGTTGCCACATTCCGAGAACATTGATATCATTCCATGACGATGAGTCGAAGGACGGTGAATCAAAACCATCCGGTGCGTTCAAAGGATTAGACGCTACGTGAAACTTCCAAACACCACTCAGAGAAACGGAGGTAGAACGTGAGCTATCATATGCAAGTGCATCTTCCTCGTTTGAATACGAAAAGAAGTGAGCACGGGGAGGTAATGTGTTCTTGTGGATCACTGTACAGAGACTCAAAGTCAAGCAAGTGGAGGTCTCCTAGAGAAATGGATGGAAGATACCTTTGAGATTAGACCAGTCTGGTTGTACAGCAGGAAAAGTAGGCATTGTAACCAACTGCAAGCAACGAATGAGGAGACGATATTACAGATTCCGAGCCCATATGTGCTGGACAACAAAGGTAGCTCCAAGTGACCTGATAGGCCTCACCGGTCCAGTCGTACCTTCTTCGGGCCGCCGGATTCTAATTTCTAAACAAAGCATGTAGTGTTACATACGAAGATACACAGCAGTAAGTATGTAGATATACAAAATAGTGTACAGATAATTTCAATGTACAGTAATTTATCATATCGGTTACAGTATATGCTCTTACGAGCTACCCTTCCGTTTTTTCTGCTTGCCAGGAATATCTACCGGCCTCTGACAGACAGGACATCGTCCAGAGACATCAGTCAGCCAAGGATCCAAGCACGTTTTCTACGACAAGAATGAGTGAAATACCTATAAATATGAATACGAACACACGTACGTGGAATACATGGCCGCACTTCAACAGTCTAAGAGGCTGAGCACCATCGCCTGCATCTTCCAATCGAAGCTGATCTTCACGCGGCTCTTCGACAATAACCTCGACCGTATGTGAAGTCACTTCTCCCTTTTTTTCTGGAGGTTCTGTAGGGGCCTCGGGAGGTGGCTGTTCCCGATTTATTCGGTTGGGTTCTTCAAAATCCATTAAACAGACGGCACAAGCCGCGCGATTGCTGTCTAAGATGACGAATGGATACCCTTCCGTTTCCCAGTTATCCTCCCAAGATGTAGGCTCTGCTGGCGCGCTCTTCTCTTTACCTGCTGCACCATGATCATCTGTGGTCGAGTTATTCGAAGAACCTTTCTTTCCAGCTTTCCTCCTGATGAACCTGAATCGTTTTTTGGCTGGTGAAGAAGTGATAGTAGGCTTGGGAGGATACGAGTACACTGCTTCTGGTATTTTGATAGGACCTTCGTTGACCGCAGCGTCCGGAGGCGGTGGGATGTACATAACGAGAGGAATTTGATCGACAAGATTTTTTGGAAGCTTTCCGATTTCAGGTTTTATCATATGTGGATTCTGAAGTGGATGTCTGCCTATGCATAATAGGAAAAGATTCCATACCAACTAGAGAAACGATTTGAGGACTTGTAATGCTCACGAAACCGGAAGTACTCACGAAAATAATCGGGGCAACCACAAAGACTATTAGTCCGAGTACGATGACCTCGAGAATCATCAGATACGTGATGCATAGAATACCAAAGACCAGCCACCAGATATGAGGTGAAGAGAACCGACAGGTCTTGACGGAGGTATAAACAAGGATATGTGCGGTCAGAAACCAACTCAAGCTGAACAAAGACGAGAAGAGTGACAATCTTTCACGGAAAGCCGGTAAAAATTCAGTATATGAACAGCAAGTACCATTTCCAACCACTCACCTTCGAAACATCGGGGTATGAGGAAGATTTTCCGACACGTTGGAAGAATGATTACCAGACGAGCCGTTTTGACCATTTCTTTCACTTGTAGGGCGACGTATTGGCGGCCTCGGGTCAGCCATAGATGCTGTAGCTACAGCTACACCAACTGGCGTCCTTCCTTCCGCATCCGACGGAGTAACTTGACTAAACACAATTCAGTCATTATTTCGAAAGACCGACACAGCAATCGGCAGGCTTACGCAGTCTTGTCACGTATCCAACCCCAGTACGAGAGAATACAAGCTACAATCACTCGGATAAGCCATAGACATGACCATACCCCCAGCGGGCGATCGCAAGCAATCCACTCATTTACTCCTGGTACAGTTGGACTTGCTTTCGTAGCGGAAGAAGCTAATACAACAACGATCGTTATCATCTATGTAGGAGGACGCGTAAGAGTGTAGTGAATTCTGAGAATGAGGCAGGCAGACGTACTTGGGCTAATCCCCATGATAAATTCCAGATCAAAGAAACTAGAAGTCTTCGCGTCCTCGATGCACCACGTCCAAGACCAAGGAATAACATTGCTTTATATATGAATGCAATACGTGGTGGATAATGTCTAGGAGGTGGGCGATCTTGCATCACATTGCTAGGGAGAGGAGGAACAGCAGGCCCTGTTATTGATGGAGGACGAGGAACAGTAGCCGGAGGAGGCGTCATAGGGGTGTGCGTAGCTATTGAGCCATCTGCTATTCTTTCCCAAGTAGGCTCTGACAAGAAAGTTGAATGAGCGAAGGAAGGACCAGCACTTTGAGGACCGCGGGCCAAAGTTTTAGGTATTGTAATGACAGGAGAAGTAGAAGTGCTGGCAATGGCATTATTCATTTGCAATGGAGGAAGTTCAGAAAGGATTGTTAATTCATGAGTAGTAGGTGGGTCTCCTGCAGACCGAGTCCTTCGCAATGGTGGGCTTCCCGAAGTACGCGTGTTCGCCATAATTGATTGCAGATCTGAGCCAATATGTAATGAATGAGCTGAGAAGTAGTTAAAGATGGAAGACTCGTAATAGCTACCAGTATTCAGCTTTAAACTGAAGAATAGAATGATCCAAAGGCTTAGAGTCCGAGTGCTCAGACCACGCCGTTGACGACACTTTCAAAGTCTGCCAAATTGAGATATATATCCACCTTGGTCCCTGTTGATGCTTATTGACGCTCAGCGGCGACTCAGCGGTGAAAACCTAGCAACAACTAGACTTGTGCTGTGTACTATGACGACAGCTCACAAGAGCTCTTTCAAATGCTCAACTGTATGTATTACAGACCGTCCAGAATAAACAGGTACATGTTAATATCGGTATAAATTATATTCATCGTCCAGTAATTTCTCTCCACAACGGTGTTAATGCTTGCGCCACAGTATTCGCCGCTTTAAATCCTATCAGCATTCAGTTGGGTTCGAGGCTTGAAAGATACTTACCAACTTCTAGACATCCTCTCTCTGCTTCGTCTATCACTGTCTTAAGTAGACCTCTAGATCTCCATCTATCTGGGTGGAAACGCCGATGGCTCTTCTCAACAAACGACTTATAGTCCTGTGTACGCATATGAGGCCGGACCGCTTCAAAGAATTTCTCGACGGTAGCCCAATCTATGTCTTCCACGGATAAAGAAACAGGGGAGATCAACACCGGCCATGGTATAGCCTCAAAAGATAAAGGCTCTTCAGCCGAAAACTTGGTGACGTCGAACGCCTCGCTTAACGTTCTGTATCGCTCTAGTGCTCGATGTGTTGTCCATGGTCCATACGACCAACGTTGTTGACGCTGTTGCTTTTCCCTCTGGCGTCGACTTGCTTCCTCTCGTTGACGTCGTTCGGCTTCTTCCTTCTCGCGAGCTTCCTGAGCTTTTCTACGCGCTTCAGCTTGACGAGCTTCTTCCGCTTTCCTAGCCTCTGCCCATCTCCTTTCCTCAGCCTGAAGTCGCCGTGCTTCTTCCTCTGCCTTTTCGCGCAATGCACGCTTCTTAGCCTCAGCATCCCAGAGAGGTCGGTCAGCTTCAAGCTCAGCAAGTTTCCGCCGTGACTCTGCGATGGCAGCCTCTCTCGCGGCCTCTTCATCGAGCTCAGTATCAGGAGTATCGCTTCTAGACGAACTGCTTTCCTCGCTATCCGAAAGCTGAGCATCGTCGTGGATCCCGTTGTCATTTCCTGAAACGCGTCGTCGTCGCCGTTAGAACCGCACAGCTTTGGATTCGATTGACTTACCATTGAAGGGAACTCCAAGATCAGGAACCTCTGCGAGGAGCTCCTGCATAAACTTCTCGTACCACTGCTGTCTCCGACCGGTGACTTTTTCCTCTCTCCTCTCCTGCCTTTTTCGATCTCGCTGTTGTCGCTTAGCATCCAGCTCGCGTTTTCCCGCCTTGGGAAAGCCAGTTCGAGTGCGTTTACTCTGTGTGGTTTGCTCGTAGTATATAGAATTGCGTGCGTTCTCCCCTTCTGGGGTCGGTGCATAATGTGGATCTGGAGTGCGTAGTGATGGGTCCGCTAGGGACGTAGCTAGTATACATAGAAGATTAGAATGAACGAGGGCTGCTAGGAAATAGCAATAAGTACCTTTTCGTTTAGCTTGGTTTTCAAAATAGGCGGTACTTTGTCCGTGCAAATCACCGCTACTAAATTCGAACGAGAAAGATGTCGAATTTGAGAGCTTCTCTGCTCTTCGAGCTACCTTTTCTCTCCTCGCCTTCCTGCCCTCAAGGATCTTTTCTCGTAACTTGCGGGCTCTATCACTAACACCCACACCTGCTGACCTTGACTTAGACCTTGGGCGGGGAGGGGGTGTATCCCCATCTACAATCATCTCTTCTACTTCTTCCATTTCAGACTCTTCGTCGTCATCGAGGTTGATGGTGAAAGGCATTTCAGAGCTGGAATTGCGCGTCTTTTTCCGAGGATGGAGTGGTGGTATAGAAGGATCGGGCAAAAACGCTCTTTTGCCATCTGCACGAGGACACTCTTTGGGGTTGGGAGTGGCATGGGTGATTGTGGAAAGTGCGGGGAGAGGTCTGACGCGACAATCGTAGTTGGGATCCAATTTATAGATGTCCCACTGGTCCTGGGCGCATAGGTAGAGCGCGCTGGTGTAACAGAGATTTTAAATTTTGGAATATTGGAGACTTGGATTATGATACTCACCCGCAGATGTCTACGACACGAGGCCACTGACCTTCATCAATGACACCTTCATCTAATTGAGCCTTGGGCACAAAGCGAAATGTCTGCTCCCCAGCTGGGTGTGTTTCCACAACGACACGCTTTTGATTATAGAGTCTCTCGTTGAGAGAA
The DNA here is from genome assembly GCA_003987895.1 of Neonothopanus nambi. Taxonomy (NCBI): domain Eukaryota; kingdom Fungi; phylum Basidiomycota; class Agaricomycetes; order Agaricales; family Omphalotaceae; genus Neonothopanus; species Neonothopanus nambi. The sequence continues at coordinate 3,080 of RCHF01002509.1, read as the reverse complement.
AGCTTGGAAGCATCCCGAGCGGCAGATGCAGTACGAGGATCAAAAAAGGCAAAAGAGAGGGAGGTAGTTGGAAACCTGAGTAGTCTGTCACGCTGAGATGGGTCCAATAACCCAGGAATGTTACCGGTGAGTTTTGGGGGAGATGAAGGACCGGCGGTAGAAGACATTGAGGGACAAGTGCTACGCCCTGCGGTTTATGCACATCTACAAAGACAATAAACAGCTTACTTTACTATTCGACCACAAAAAACAGTTGATGCCTCCACTCGGATCATCCGGGCCGAGAGTTAGCATAACGAGCCTCGGAGTGAGGGGGGTATATTCAAAGAAATAAACATAGATTAGGAGCATTCTAGGAGGTATTCATTCATCTAGTAGTACAAGAAACGATGAGAAACATTAGAATGTCATGTGATGAAGCGACTCACTCTGACTTATTCTTAACTCTGACTCGTCACTCTGCTATAAATTCATCGCTCATTTGGCCAACTCATTCATCATGGCCGCAACAAAGCTTCGAGATTTCCAGAGCGAAATCGAACAAATACACAACCGTGAAGTCACAAAACAACGCGCACTCGGTGCTGCTGAATTGAAGGGCATTCAGAAAGCAGCCAAGCATGTCAAAGGCAAGGCAAAGGCTCCAGTAGCCCCAGTAGATCAGGTCGTCGCCAAACCCGAGCCCCTTGACCAAACCGACGATGCAGCCGAAGTTGTGGAAAAGATTCTGGTATACATATCCCAAGACCGGATCAGTGTAGAGTCTGACTTTGGGGATTAGGTCCTCTTATCCACCAAATCGCAAAATGAACATGATCGAGCCCGCGACATGTTAGCTGCACTAATAACACAACATTACGGGGAGTATGTCCTTCGCATCGGAACTCAGCCTCCTCGTGCTGAACTATTCGCCGGGGAGTTGGACGAGGACAGTAAAGGATGGACGGGAGTTGAGAGAACTGTGGATCAAATAGACTTTCTGCGCCAGGAGATCCTAAATACTGTTGAAGAGATCGGAGGCAAGGTGTGTTTGTTCTTACTACTTCCGTATGTCGTACTGATCGACATTGATTGTCAAGACTTCAGTGCTATTCGAGTCCAAAGGAAAGCACCCACGAATAGCATTACTACTACGACTACCTCCTCCTAGTGTCTCTTTGACTCCAGAGGTCCGCTGTGCTGTTGTCGGCAATGTGGACAGTGGAAAGTCGACAACATTAGGTGTCCTCACTCGGGGTAAGCATTCAATTCCGTCGACAAGACTTGTTGTAAACACGTAAATTAGGCTCCCTAGATGATGGGCGAGGAAGGGCACGAGTTGGACTATTCCGACATAAGCACGAAATCGAGACGGGTCGGACATCTAGTGTCGGTATGGAGGTGAAGATACGCATTTCGTTTGCATACAGCAACTAATCAGATCGCATAGATTTTAGGGTTTTCACCTTCTGGTGCTCCAATATTACCTGAGACTGCTCATCTCAACGATCCCGATGTTGTTCGACGCGAAAAGTTGGGATGGGAAGAGATTTCAATACAAGCAGCAAAGATCGTTTCTTTCACTGGTGATATTCCATCATGGACCGCTTTCATTACTTACTTATACCATTCCATCGACAGACCTTGCTGGGCACGAACGATATCTCAAGACTACGCTTTACGGTCTGACTTCCGGAGCGCCTTCCTGTGTCATTCTCATCGTTGGTGCAAACGCGGGCCTTATCGGAATGTCAAAAGAACATGTATCAATAGCACTCGCCTTGAGTATTCCTATTGTAGTTTGTATAACAAAGGTGCTTGTTCCTACGATAACGTGCTTCATCCATTTTTACTGATCGTGGTGGAAAAAGATCGACATGACGCCAGCAAATGTCCGAGCCGAAACAATCAAACAGGTTGAGAAACTCGTACGTAGTCGAGGCTGGGGGTAAGTAGGTTGGACTCTGTTATACAGCTTATTCAAAGTTTGTCCCTTTGTCAGGAAAACCCCCGTGTTCGTGAAATCTGGTGAAATTGCTGTCGAAATTGCTACTACCTTTGGCAAAGACAAGTGAGTCATCCAACGATCTTCTAATCACTTTCCCTAGCTTACTGGTCCACAGGATATGTCCTATCTTCCAAATTTCGAACGTGACAGGCGAAGGACTCGACCACGTAAAGCTCGTTCTCTTCGATTATGTAGATAGCTCGCCTCTGATAATACTAACTAGCTTCGGACATTCTTGAATCTGCTTCCATCCAGCGAAGCCGACGCTGAAAAGTTCGCATCAGATCAGCCCCTCGAGGTGCTTAGTATATGCGTTATTACCGTCGTAATAGAGCTCCCCTGATACTAACCCATTCCATAGTTTTCAGTCACTGAAGTTTGGTCTGTGCCATACGTAGGCACCGTAGTCAATGGTATCGTCAATGCGGGTAGCGTAAAGATAGGTGACGCGGTTATGTTGGGACCAGACTCGAATGGGAACTACCAGAGTACCGTCATCAAGGATATGCAACGCAAGAGGTTCGGCGCTCATCTCATGTATACTTATATTATCGACGTAGTTGACACATTCGTTCAGAGCTCAAGTGACGAGGGCAGAGGCTGGACAGTGTGTTTCCCTCGCACTGAAGCGGGTAATGCGGTCAACTGTACGAAAGGGCATGGTACTAGTCAACAAGACAGAAACGCCTCCTAAAGGTGTGTGCTTTTTTCAATCATGAATGATGTCGGTCAAGAATCACCAACTTCTTCTTTGACAGCTACGTTACAATTTGAGGGCCAAGTTCTGATTCTCTAGTGAGTAGTTTTCGTTACTGTATGCCTTCTACTCGCACTGATGATGGGTAGTCACAATACAACACTGCAGAAGAACTACCAGGTATTCTCTTTATTGCTTTTATCTGCTTGTCACGCTCACAACCCCTTTCCATAGGCTATGTTACACTGTGGCGTATGTCCCGACGGTCTAGTTCCTTTACAGCTGTCGTTGACATCCTTTCTCTAGGCTGTGCGGCAAACAGTCAGGATAATAGAAATGGATAACCCTCAAGGGGTTTTACGGACAGGAGATCGAGCCACAGTCCGGTTTGAGTTT
>RCHF01002507.1:0-28127 GCA_003987895.1 Neonothopanus nambi | reverse complement strand
ATCTATCCTCATCCCGGGACCTCCGAAAAATGCATAGGTTGGACAATTCAGCACTGTAGCCCAAAAGTTATTAAAGGAGTACACAGTCCAGAACGCCCTGATCCTTTCTCCTTCTTCAATCGGACTCGAAGCTGGAGGGAGCCTTGGCCTAAGACTCGCACTAATTGTAGCGTTGGCTATGTGAGGATCCGTACCACGAATGTGATAAAATCCGGCGTTGTGAACTAGCGTGATCACCGCGGCAATGTGATATTTGCCTTCAAGTAATTTCGCGTTTCGTAAGTAGTAGACTCCTAATAGAACCTCAGCTTGAATACGCTGAATCATTTTGTCCGGTACAGTAGCGTCTATCTCCTGAGATATCCCCTGTAAAGCCCGTGCCAGAAATATCGATTCGTATTTTGAGATTTGGTTGTTCTCCGATAGGTGAACACCCCAGAGATACATAGTATTCAGAAGTGCAGGAAATATGTTGTCGTCCTCGGGAAGAAGAGAGGCGGGTGAAAAGCGTTGAAAATCTAAGAAGAATGGTAGGTCCAGATGGTATTGGGCGAATCTGCTTAGTCTGAGGATGTGTAATGAGAACGGCTGAAGGTTGGAATTTCATTCGTTGAACTCACAATGTCTGATGCAGCACGAGGGGTAGTGTCTGACATTTTTCTGTCAACAAAATTTGTTTAAACAGATGAGGGAGGGAAAGTGCACCTCGTATACGGCTGGACAGGCGGATGAACCAAGCGCCTCTGATACTGAGCTCTCTGATCAGCGCTCGTTTTTTAATTCAGAATGGCACGTGAAACGTACATGTACATGCCATTGCAGGGCGCGAGTGCGTATCAGTTCGGTAGGGGTCATGCAAGGTCAGAGACTCGGTACCCTCCGTGTTCTGTAATTCGTCAATTTTTGCCTCAAGTACGGTGAGATGGTCTTCCAAAATCTGCGTCCGAGTGAGGCCCCCATCGCTGTACTCGCAATCTCTGAAAACACGCGAGCTATTCCTGCATGGACCGCAAGACGGTCTGACGCCATCGCATTTCTTTTTTCCTATGGTTAGCGCATGGGTTTATAGTGTACCTGGACAGACTTTGAACGTACTATTTTTCTCCGTCTGTGAAAATCATGATCTTCTGATTTTAATCATTTGAAACATAACGCGTACCTGCAGTTAATGCATGCTTTGCCTTTATGCAAAGGGGCACTCGAAGAAGTCGCCTTCCGCTGAGTAGACATCTGCTGAAGTTGAACGCGAGGGATTGCGAGGGGCTCGTTATTTCGACAGTGATTACATGAATCTGGTACCTATATTATAAGCCAGGATCTGCTTGAATGACAAAAGGATTCGTCAGCAGCAGGCGGTGAACCCGTGGGCATCGGTCATGGCCGCATCTCTTCAACTTCCAACACTTGCTCAGGCGCATACTTCAGTTCTTAAGAGGCTTGACACTGTCACTAATCATCATTCGTCTGAATGAGGAGGAAGCCTTGAGAATTTCGATAACTCGGTGACCAGTTGGTGGCGGTTGCAGTGCGAGTTTCAAGTTCTTGGCGAGTTCGGAACGCTGGGTGCTGACAAATTCGCATGATGTAAGTAACGGCTATCTGCTGAGTACACTTATTCCAGTCGTATGTAATAGGCTAATAGGCTATACATAGTCTCCCCTAATCAGACTCTTGCTCGGTGTCTCAGGCTGTCTCAGGTCTGCGCCCTGTTTTGGCCATCGCATTCGAATGGTAACCGTGTTTATATGATAAGGGTATGGTAAATACAGTAGATTAACTACTCGCAAATACAGTAGAGTTCCAGTCAAGTTCCAGTATAACAATGCCCTAGCGCTCCGAAAACATAAAACTACACATACATCTTGCATTGAATCCAATTATGACAACAGGGGATACTGCTCTTGCACTTGAGCAACTTTAGACTCTATCACGCATGTAAGTACTATAATTGTGAGCGATAAGCAAGTGAGAAGCGTACCCATTAACGGACAGTGTTTGGAAAGAATTTTCATTTCAGTTATGATTGAGTTCAAGTTCAAGAGTAAATTTGTTTCGCTCATACTCTCCTCAAAGAAATTCGTGAGTGTGCCCTCTGATCGAAGAAGAATTATCTCCATAATAAGCGTTTCACAGGCCCTTGATAGTAAGATCTGTCGGACGATTAGTCCGAAGTCGAGCAAATATAAGTAACAATACTCACGCTAAGTGCAGGGTCGAAACATTGAAATTGGGAGACATTCACGGCGTTTAAAAGTTGGCCGATTGAGATGGCAGCAGATGCAATGGTCCTGTGCGAAGATTCCTGCAGGAAGGAGCTGTGCAACTCGATGATTGCAGCGTAGACGGTGCAATGTGTGAGCAACTGTGTTGGGATAGTATCGTCTGTGAATAAGAGGCTATGAAGAGGAGGTAGCTCTTGTATGAATTGATTGAGGACAAGCTCCAGCGTGCTGAAAGATGAGAAGAAGTGCGTTAAATCCTGCACCGATTCGGTAGCTAGTTGGCTCATGAGATGAGAGTGTCTATCACGACGCAGAAAAGTACTTACTTGGTGTAGGCTGGTTGCTCAGCCTACAGGCCTCCTCATATAAAATTGATGCCTTCGCGAGGTACGTATACACTGAAGTTTCTGGATTCCCTTGATCTGGTAAGTTCGCCAAGAAGCGAATGACGGTGTGGCTACTATGAAGACGGCGTTTCTGGATTGATAAAGTCCTCAGCTTTGAACATGTTTCGTTTGAATTTTGAAGCCGCGAAATACACACCCGTTTTGATTCCCTGAATGAAATCGACCAAGGCGTATCTATTCTTGACCCAGGGACGCCAAAGGTGTTACAAGGCGAGCCATCTCTGGTCGTCCAGAGATTGTTCAACATAAACACAGTCCAGAACCCCCGAATTTGCTCCCTTTCAAAGCCACTAGCATCGGCCTGATCTATCGAGCTCAGCTTGCCGGAAGAAATTTGACAAGGGTCGGCGGAGCGAATTTGGTGGAGGCCTGCGCTGAGGGCAGAGGACATTGCCGACGCAACATGTGCTCTCCCTTCGTCGATCCGTGCTTGGTGGAAAAAATACTCCGCGAGCAAGACTTCTGCTTGGATGTATTGCAATGTGACGTTCGGGTTTTCGGGGCTCACACAGGTCCTTACCCGAGTTGCCCGGTCAAGCGCACGATTGAGGAGGGTAGCCTCGTAATCGGAAGTGGAAGCGGAAGCGGAAGAACGGGTGCTGCTTGACCAGCATGAGGACCACAGGTACATTGTATCTAGTAGAGCACCGGTTGCTTCTGTATCCGATAGTAAGTGCGTCTTGCAAGTAAATCGTGATTCGTCCAAGAAAAAGCCGACGTTTCGACAGCGTAGGAAGAATTTCTGTAAGCTGAATTAATATTTGAATCGGATTAGCACTAGAACGATCTGTAAGCATTATGTATGATGCAAGGACATACAATCTTTGATGTGGTATTGAGTCGAAACCCCGAGTGTCCGTATCTGTCGGCACGTTCAAAAAAGAAACACTGTGCTTCGGTGACTCGGACCAGTTTGGGAGACTTGTGCTGGCTGTGAGTACAATGATTATATGAGTATGAAAGGTGATACATGGTGAAGGGCTGACGGCCTCCTATACGCACATGGACAGGGACTGGCGAAAGTAGAGGGTGCCGGTTCCGGCGAGTTCGTAGGCCAGTATGGGAAGTTTATGATGGCTACAGAGAAGACGGCCGTAAGTATAGCAACCTTATGTGCGGATACGAGGTGCACTAACGTGGATATGGGCTGACAGGAGCACTGGAAGTTAGATTGAATTGGTCGGGGGAGTTATTCATAGACCTATATGGGAAATGTGTCGAGGCTGCAAAGAACAGATTGAATACCGAAGTTTTATACCCTGGAAACTAGGCCACGTACACGGAAGTGGACTGTCAGAGCTCGATGAGCTAGGAGAAGAAAACTGGAGAAGATCCAGCGAAGACCCAAGCTGTACTTGCGAAGGGTCATGGAGTAAAGATCCTTGTTTTCCTGAGCCCCGTTCTAAATCATCGCCCCGATTGAGACGTGTTTCAAAGACTCGGATACGCGTGGAGCTTGGGTCTAAGTATTCACATTTGCCGAAAAAGCCAGAGCTCTTCTGGCAGGTACCGCATTCTGGTTTAACACCGTCGCATTTCTGTGAAGTGTGAGGATTGGATTGAGACCATTGACGCAGCAGTGAGGGAAGTGAGCATACTATTTTTCTCCTTCTAAGAAAGATGTTGGTATCAGATACGAGTAGTAGCCTTGCAACCTTTTAGTTGATGCGCACCTGCAGACTGTACATGCTTTCCCTCTGTGTAAGTTGACTGTGGAGGTTGAAGATGTCGAGTTGGGTATCCAACGTATTTCGGCCATGTTCCTACGGTTTGAAAGAAGAGTAAAGGGGGTATTAGAGCGACGGAATAGTGGAAGACTCGATTGCAGCCTTAGCTGGCAATGTAAAGGGGCAGTAGGAGGTCAAGGAAAGGGCTGAACTGTAGGAAACGAAGGCACTTAATTATAAACAGAAGAATTTCCGCTGATCCTGTCCGGAAGCTCGGATCTGATATATCACGCAGATCCTGGCACCTCGGTTGCTCACGAGAGCTTACAAGTAAGCGGCTATGAGAAAATCAAATTTATTGTCCTGTACACACTCAATGTAAATTTGCCCCTGATATTCAGAACTGATATGTATTGGCAAACCTAGGCAAAACCGGCAATTTTCTGCTTATATACCTAGCTACATTAGAGCAGATTAGAGCGGCGTATTGAGACACATGTAACATCCATACTTACCATACATGATTCAGATGGCCAAGCTTAAGGATCCTTCATAAGTGATGTGACCGTAGCAAAGAGCGACTGGGCTTTCCTTTTCCAGGTTGCCAATCTCAGCACCAGTGAATTTCAAGTAGCTAGCCGTCTTTAGGCGCTAACACTCGAAAGCCCAGCTCGCAACTTATATGTAGTACCATAGCGAAATGGTATTACCAGGAGGTTACTGCATGTCACAGTATGTTGCGCCCATGGTTTCAGCCTTCAGGTAGCTGGGTTTTTCCTGTCATCCTGACCCTTGGTTTCAGACGTCCCTCGGCAAAAAACATGCAGCATACCAGTAGCACACAGATCCATCGTGATGTCGGATGCGAGCCGCTTGGCCATAGGATCAACTATCGCCGGCGGCGACATGAATCCACGCCTATCCACGCATTATGAGGTCAAATGATAATTCTTGCGGGTCTGTCAGTAAGATGCTACCGTTATATAGAATCGTAGCCTTACTTCCTCCTGGTGAGTAGTATGTGTAGAGAGTTGGAGCACACGACCGTGACGGCAACTCGAAAGCAACTGCAAAGTTTCCGCATTCACTTCGTGGCTGTGCACACGCAAATAGCAACAAATATGGGGATCGCCAGTGCCACTTCTAGTTTCCAAGCTCTCTCTAAATTTTCAAAGGATATCTGACTGCTGTCTCACTGTACCATGATCCATCTTCTCAAATATAGGTCTTACAGCAAGCGCATGATGATCTCTTTCCAGTTGAGCAATTAGTTATGTGCTCGACATTAGTCGTCGACTGACGTGGAATAGGCAGCAGCTTGCCGGGGAGGTCAAGTATGGTTAAATCGGTCTCAAGACTAGAACGCTTTGGAGAACTGTTTCGGTCCTGCTGAATGACTTTACAAGGACTGGCTACATCCACGCATTACAAACCTGAGGCCTGATTCCTAGTATTCAGCCTTTTGAACACTGCTCCTCGGACATCCAACTTGGACCTAACTCGGTTGGGTAGCTAAGTGCTGGCTATGATGCAGTGATTCTAACCGCAAATTTTAGCCTGCAATCCACGAGTTTACCATGCGCTGAAAATTGACTTGTAGAATTCTGCTATATCCGATGAAAATGCTATTTCCACCTACCCCGGACTTTCGATAGAAGAATACGGGCGGATCTTCACAGCATGTATTAGCTGTATTAGCTGTGTATTCAAGCAAATCAACTTCGAATACTTCGCACGTAAGGTATCAATGGAAAAACAAAATTTCAAGCACACCCTCTAGGTCTTTTCCTTCTCCCCTCCACCCTGATAACGACATATTTGGGCGTTCACTTCGCCTCATCTCATCCCACGCAGCGGCGCAGTGCAACCATTCCATTTTCCTCTTGGATAAACAAGTTATCGTGCATGAGAGGCTGGACATACAACGACGTAGGTTGAAATTGCTGGTCGTTGTGCAGCCTCCTCGTCCCCCTTTCTAGTAACATTTGTCTAGCTTTGGTTTATATAAAAGAACGTTTTGGTCCTGTATTAAAATGATGTTACAGCACGACTTTAAGCTTCATTTGGTGTTCTTGGGGCTAGTCTGACTGATCTTATAAAGTTCCGATAAGAGTCTTATAAGATATCACCTAGGATATCTCGAGTTCTTTGTACCCCCTTTTCACGGATCAATGCTCATATAAGTTCTTGAAAAATTTAGAGTCACTGCTTGCAAAGACGCCTAGTGCCAGCCAGTGCCGGTTGACTCAGAATACGTCACGGCCGAGGCACAGCGAGGCACTGCGTATGTCACGTTCCGTGACTCCCCGCTCTTCCTCATCGTCCACGACGACGAGCAAGTCGAACCATCCACCAGCGTCTCTCATTCACAATACCAAACTCTACTTTTAGCCTCATTCTAATTCAACCTCTGTAGCATATCTTTCATACACACAACTCCATCTTTCTGACGCTGGGCGCTTTCTGAACTTTCACATTCTTCATCTCATGGGCCAAAGTTCATCGAGACTTCGAGGTTCTTCTTCACCAGCGGACTCTGCAGCATCTGGGTCTCGGCCTGTTGTAAATGGCACTAATACTAGCGATATTGCTGTAACCAACACGGAGAGTACGAATGTCCAGGGTTCGAATGACAGACGGAGGAGATCCAAGGGTGTTCGCAGAAGTATCTTGAATTTGGTCAAACCCAGGTCTGCGACTCGCTCAGAGGACAACAGAGAGTCCAATAACAATAGCAATCGCAAATCGTGGCGACATTCCAGACGCTGGTCTAAGGCGCCTCACGTAGACTTGGGCCAGAATGCTGACGCCGGTCCTTCCAATCCCCCTCCTGCTCTCGCTCATGGTTCTACTCCAAAAAACAACGACTCAGACCAAGTACGGGCATCTATTTCTGCTCATGAGCCACGGGAAGAGGTTGGAGCTGAACGACCAATCAACGCTGGGCCCATCACGAATCCTGATTTGGAATCCCCACAGGTTGAACCCCAACAGAATTTGAGCTCGCAAAGCACCGCTATATCTGTGATGGAGGAAGCGAGCGAGAATCAAAGGAATGATCACTTAGACATAAGTCCAGAGGGTCGAGATTCTTCATCTGACGGGCGCGTAGATACACAATCTCAGCAATCAACGACCTCAGCCTTCCCTCCACCACCTCCACCACCACCACCTCCTGCTTTCGAATCTGCACCCTCACAACAGCCAGCTACTCGCCAGTTTCCTCCTCCTGGAACTCTTGTTGTGGTACAAGGCGTTGTGCATACCACGGACGTACCTCGGCTTCCTGCGGCCACCTCTGATGACTCCGCTCCGTCCGCTGTAGCAGACCCTTCAGATGAATCTCGCCGATCGCGAGCATCCTCTACCCCCGCCGGCGCCAGGAATAGGCTGTCCGCACTACTACACGGTTCTCGACCTTCCAGCAGGGCATCTAATAGCAGACCTTCGTTTTCGAGTGAGGAGAATGACACATCGATCACGCCGCCACTCGAAGCATCCGATTTCTCCTCGTCTTCCACTAACGACTCTGCTAATGCGGGTGTTTCTACACCTGAGACAGAAACGGCGACTACGACAACTTCACCAACTCCGACATCTTCTATTTCATCGAGCAGCATTGATGTTTTGGGTACTCTTCTCAGGTGTGTTTCATGATTTCAAATACAAGGGCTACTCATCTTAGTTTTAATAATATAGCGTCGCAGCAGCCGCAACAGCTGCGTCTCTCCTCACAGGTTCCTCCGAACCCATTCTTTCTTCTGGCCTTTCTCAACCGAACTCTGCTGCCGCGACACCTTCACCGCCACCACCGCCCCCGAGATCGTCCCTATTTGAACCTTCACCCTTCCGTACACCTACACCGACCCCCGCACCTGCTATTCCTGGTATTGGTGGCTTTCCTGATACGACTTTTGGCCGGGCCGAGCGTATGCGGCAAGCATGGGCGAGTGTGCGTGATCGCTTGGGACTACGATCTCCCCCCACTTCTACAAATCCAAGTACCGAAACAGGTGCTAGTACTACGCCTGGTGCAGATGGTCCTAGAGTCCCTGTGGATGCAAGAGAGAGAATGCTAGCCGAGATGGCGAGGGCGTTTAACTTGGGCCTTGGCTTGAGCACTGAAGGATCGAACTCGAACTTGCCTTCTGATGGTATCGCAGAGAACGCACCGGTTGAAGCGGAACCGCCGTTACCACCCGAAGGCAGCTTTGAGAGGTTTTTGGTGGATTTGCAGGCTGATTTGAGGACGGCGCTTATGGGAGATTCAAGTGAGGCACGTCCGGAGGCGAATCAGCAGACGGATGATAGTGCAGACGTAGGAGAGCGTCGTGAAGCGAGGTCGGACGAACGGCCTGAGCCTACAAGTGTACAGCAAGGAGAGGGGGCAACTTCTGACCCTGACAATTCGGGTGAAGGAACGCAAGTGCGAGAGGAAGCAGGGCCGGAGGACCAGACTGGGGATCATGAAGGTTTTGATGCGGGAGAGAGAGACACCCCCGATTCATATGTTGATCAATCCGCATTGTTAGCAGAGGGGTCTCACACGGCGTCTGTTGTTGAAGCAGCCTCTCATCCTCAGGAAATACTCCCGTCTACTTCTATATCTTCACCTTCGCACGATGACTCGTTACCGAACACTGCTGCTCATGATGACGATGCAGATAACCAGTCTGATGGCTCATTACCTCCTTTGCAGGACATCTCCGACGACTCTGACTCTGACTCTGATGGTGGCTTCGATCTCAGCGAAGGCGAAGATGAAGACGAGGCAGGTCATAGGCCTAGTATTGACAGTACTGCAAGTGGCTTGTCTCAGCTCTTTGGCGATTTACTACGTTCGAGACCAAGAAGGTCTGCTACTATCGGCACATCCGCAGGCGATACCCAGAACCGTCCAGTTGGTAGCGAAGCCTGGGCTGATGCCCGTCCACCACCTCGCCCACATCCTTCGCGTACCACTGGGATGTCTAATAGTCCCTCGAATCCTCCTGCGCCTGGGTCTGACAGGATCAATTGGTGGCGACTATATAGGTTTCCTCCGATCGCTGCACCCAGAGCACAAGCCGCAGCAGAGAATGTGGCCGCGAGTATGAGGTCGGAATTGGCCCCACTGGCGAGAGCTCCGGGTGCTCCTACTACGTCACCTTTGTATAATTCTTCCGGTGCAACATACCCTTCTACGACATCTCCCACGCCAGACTCTCAGACCGCCTCCACCATCCCCATATCCCCCTCCATGTCTACTGACTCTACTCAGCCGCGAGCTGGTCTAAATTCCCCGTCGGGTAATCCTACAGAGGGATCACCAACGCCCGAATCACCGCCGCGGTCAAATATCGTTGTGCCAGTTATCGTGGTCGGGTTACAGTCGGTGAACATGGTATGGGCTAACGACCCTACTACCATCAGAGATACTTTGGATCATACCGACATGGACGTCGATGTACCAGAAGAACACGACGCTCCACCACCGAGTCCAGACAATATTCCTTCATTAGGTACTACGAGGTCTGAGACGCCACGCGAACGTCGATGGCAGTCTCGTGCTGCGAATGCACTCAGAACTTTGAGACCCGGTGGAAGAAGACATGCTACTCCTCGGGGCTTTGGGCTGCCTGATTCAGACGGACCCGGCTCGCGGACATTTTTGATTTATGTTATAGGAGGTTAGTCATTTCTAGGCTTTGGTTTGAAGTGGGCTAATTGTGTTTCTAATCATAGGGTATTATCCCCCTGATCATAGTATAGTTACGGACGAACCTGATAATTTCGACTCGTTTGAGGCATTACTGTGCGTTGTTTCCCAGCTTTCACTTTTGGGGAGGGTTGAGTTGTTGATTTATGTTCTTGTTTTCTAGTGACTTGGCTGAATTGCTTGGTCAAGTAAGACCTCCCACTGTGTCGAAGCAGGATATAGAAAAATCCGGGTTAGAGGTCATAAAGGCCTCTCAACTCGCAGAGCATGAGAAGAATGGCAAGATTTCGTCGAATTGCACAGAGCGGGTGAGTAATTTTTCTGTTTAGACTGTCGCGGACCTTGGACTGAGTGATTTTTCTACTGCAGTGTCTCATTTGCCTCGACGATTATGAACCTGAAAACGATGTTCGTGTTCTCAGCTGTAAGCACGGGTTCCACAAGAACTGCGTCGATAAATGGTTGTCGGAAGGGAGAAACAACTGTCCAGCGTGTCGCTCAAAGGTGGGTCACTGTTTTCGTTTAATAATGTGGTATATTGGGCTGACCATCGCTCGTCGAATTAGGGTGTTTCTGATGAATTTGCATCGCCCATGCCGTCCACAGGTTTTGTGCACTGATTCGCTGTAAAATCAATTACCAAATCCAACTTCACGATGCTCTGGACAATGATACAGAGCCAGTCCATTCTCTTCGATTTTTCCGTTTCTTTTCTCCTGCATGCCCTTTCTCACTGTTTTCGTTAGTTACCTGGAAGTGTTCTTTTCTCGCCCTCACTCTTCTCGTCCGTTCTGCTGTCCATACTTATATATAGTGCTTTGACACATCTGTACCGTACTGTGGAAATTGAATATTTAAATAGCTAGTTAGAACTTTTAACGGACTAAATGAATACGAAATATAGATAAACTATTTCCATTTGGATTTCATAGGCAAGTACTGCCATAGTGCATTGCCAGGATATACTATACAGTAAGTGTCTTTGAAGACTATCAAGCCGTCTAAACTGCGGTGAAACCTGCTTCCTTGAGTTTCGCGACCAACTCGTCTACACTTTGGACCTTGCCACCTCCGACGCGCTTTGGAGGTTCGGTCACCTTAAGGGTTTCGATAACTGGTGTAAGGTCGACGCCGAGATCCTGTGCGCTGAGTTTCTCTACCGGCTTCTTTTTGGCTTTCATGATATTGGGCAGGGAGGCATAACGAGGCTCTGGAAGTGGGAAGAAGAGGAATCAGGAAAAGAATCCCGGATGAACTAAAATACGCACCATTCAAACGTAGGTCAGTGGTAATAATTGCTGGCAGCTTAACCCGAACTTCCTCAGAACCCCCATCAATCTCCCGCATAACTAAAGCCTCTTTCTTCTCCAAATCTAAATCAACCTTACTCGCATACGTCGCCTGACCCCACCCTAATATTCCAGCTAACATCTGACCTGTCTGACCGAGGTCATCGTCTATAGATTGTTTACCTAGTATAACGAGGTCCACGCCTTCTTTTTGTTTGTCGATGATCGCTCGGAGTGTTTTAGCTACCCCGAGCGGTTCGGGTGCAGGAGCCGCTTCAGGAATTTCGACGTGGATGGCAGAGTCTGCGCCCATGGCTAAGGCGGTACGGAGGGTTTCAACGGATTTGGGAGGGCCGATGGTTACTGCTTTTATGGATTTGACAGAATCTTTGAGACGTTCGCGTATTCGGACGGCTTCCTCGATGGCTGGGAGAGGTTATTAGGGTGAGTTGAATTAAAGTGAGATGACGAACCGATTTCATCAAAAGGGTTCTGGCACAACACGGTGAGCTTTTTTCTTTTCTTTTTAGGATAACGGAAGGTAAGCCATACCATTGAATGCTTCACATTCAAGTCGACACCCGTTTGCTGGGGATTTACACGAATTTTGACTGCATAGTCAACAGCCCTTTAACAGACAAGTGAGTTTCATTAAGAAGAAACACAGAATTAGAGAGATGATACCGCTTTACTGGCACTAAGATATTGAGGAGTCTGGCTGTTGAAGGTCTCATTGAAAGATCCGGTCGAGTTTGTTACCCGCTTGTGAATTTCACGGGCGCCTAGGGTCCATGGGTCGGCCTTCGGGTGGGTAGTGTCCGGGCGCCAAATTCGTGAGACTATTCACGTGACTGTATATATAGCAGGTCTCTCTGTTATGTAATCTTGCCACGGTCCAATTTTCTTGCTTTGACACTGTCAGGCGATCTTCGAAACGGCCCTCCATGTCATGGTTAATACTGCAAGGGAAACCCTTGGCTAGAGCACTACTGCATCAATTCAACTCCCGGTCCGTCACTAGGACCACATGCCATTGATAGGCGATGAACAAGAACAGTCTCGCTCCACTGCCATGTTCTAAAATTCCTCGTTTACATGTACTTATGTACTGCTCTGGACTTCCAGCTCAGATTTTCATACAGCTTTCATGGGCGACGGAAGCCGCTGGGGCATCTGTTCAATTAAAAAAAGAATCTTCTAGGCACATGTGAACCGATGTGAACACGAATTCGCGGTCCGTTTGCCAATGTCTATGGAAAGGACTATTCGCTGTATTCGTATAAAATGCTTGTTCTACAAGCACGGAATCGAAATCGACCATAGTCATGGCTCGTCTCGTAACCTATCTTCTCTTATTTGTTACTCCAACCGTCTTGTCTGCCTTTGTACACCCTGGCCTCTTGCACACCGAGTCCGACTTTAGGCGTGTCCAACGAAAAATCGCTGATGGGGCTGAACCATGGACAACTGCGTGGAATCAGCTCACGTCAAACAGCCTTGCTCAAGCTGACTACTCCATGCGAGGTCCCGTCAGTGTCGTAGTCCGCGGTGCTGGTACTTCCGATGGTGCAGAGAACTACTCTCTACTTTTCAACGACATAGCTGCCGCCTACCAACTTGGTTTACGCTACCGTATTTCTGGCAACACGACATTCGCCGACGCTGCGATCGCCATCATGGATGCGTGGTCTAGTACACTAACCAGGATTGGTGGGACGTCGGATCGTTTTTTGGCTTCGGGAATTTATGGGTACGAATTTGCAAATGCCGCTGAGCTCCTGCGCGACTACGAAGGATGGCCCGCGGAGAATTTCAGTAGGACTCAGGATATGATGAGCGGGATATTCTTTCCTATGAATTATGATTTCATGCAGAATCACAATGGTAATCCACCGTACCATTATCGAGCGAACTGGTATGTATGGTTTCTTAATAGGTTTTAAGTACTGAGGACTCCGACTGATACGCATGCTTTTGGAACAAGGGATCTGTGTAACATGGCCTCTGCAATTGCCGTTGGTGTTCTTACTGACAACCAGACGATGTACGATTATGCTGCAGGATTGTACATCAATGCCACGGGAACTGGGAATATTAATCATGCGATTTGGAAGGTCTACGAGGAGGAAGGGAGCGGGAAACACTTGGGTCAGTCGGAAGAGAGTGGACGCGATCAGGTAAGACTGTCCTCATCAATGAGCAGGTATGGAACCTAGCTCATCGTTTGAGAAGGGTCACGCCACGCTTGACTACGCACTATGGGGTGCCTATGGATTGATGGCTTACAACCAAGGTGACAATATCTTCGCATACAACGACAGTCAAATTCTAGCGGGGTAAGTACATCTAAAGTTCATGAAGGGCTGCCACAAATACTCATTCTGTTCGTGTTTATAGCGCCGAATACACAGCAAAGTATAGTTTGGGTTATGATGTCCCTTACACTCCCCTAGTGAATCCTGACTATAACGAATCAACGATTTCGAACAACAGCCGAGGCACTGTGCGTCCAGAGTGGGAGCTCCTGTACGCGCATTATAGCTCAATTAAAAGGCTTAATGCGTCCTGGACAGGAGGGATGCGGGACTATGTCTTGAACCAATCTACTGATGGTGTTGAGGGTGGAGGAGGAAATTACGGGCCAAACTCTGGAGGATTTGATCAGCTTGGATTTGGAACGCTGATGTTCCGACTTGAGGTAGGTGGTGTTCACTAGTCACGGAGGCGCTTGTTTTGAGCGATGTTTTTTGCTTTGCAGTGAAATGCTCCATGCTTGATTTACAACTCTAAGGCTTGTTAATGAACTTGTTTCCTTTTTGCGTCTGTATCTTCAAAACTTCAGTTTTCGTTAGTCTTCTTCGCTTTGTGCTTGAATCAAACTAGCTAAGGATTTCTCCTAAAAGTTGGTTCTGCAAATCTTTTGCAGACTTTGAATTTCAAAAGTATTGCCTAAAATATACAGCTTGACGTCTAGTCAAAGTGTACCAGAGCTACAGCAGCTTCAGATCTAGCAGTGATATTGCATTTAAAGGATACAGGATGTCTAGATGAAAGGAAAGAAGAAAATTCGCATGAGCTCCGAGTCGTACTACACCGGCGAATGAAACCAGTCACGTACTTGATAGCCTCCGGAGCAAGTTCGACTGTTGGGGTAATTTCTTCGCCGTTTTCATCCACCGCTTTAGAGATATTCAAAACCGCGATAACAGATGCCATCACGATCCAAATAGAATCTATCGCCATTCCCTTTCCGGCACAAATACTAGAGTGGAGTTATTCGTATGTTAACACTTCATGAATTTATCCAATCTTTTGTATTACTTACCGTCTTCCAAAGCCAAAGGCTGCGATATCAGCGGGATCGGGAAGTGAAGGGTTCTCAATAAAACGTTCGGGTTTGAATGAGTCCGGGTCAGGGAACATTTTCTCGTCATGTAAGACTGCCCTATTCAGTGGGAGTATGTGAGAGGGTAATGAATGAACTTGAGACATAAGAAGCAAGCTACCATGCATTTCCGATCACAGTTGCATCCGCAGGAATGTAGTAACCTTTGTACTGGTCTGCTCTAGTTGCACGATGGGGTACCGCTACGAGAAAGAAAAAACTCGGATGAGCTTTCTTTGTTGATAGTCTTTGAAGGAAAATCTTTACCAAGAGGAAGTACAGGTAGCCAACGGAGCGTTTCTTTCAATATGGCATTGAGATACGGTAGACTGGCTCGGTCCTCGAATGTAGGTAGGCGTAAGCCACCGGTCACTGAATCCATTTCCATCTGAGTGCATTTCTGCACCTCAGGATGAAGAGACATAGCGAGAATGAATACCAGTTCAACAGCAACGGTCTGGTTGTTGTCCAATCAGTATTAACAGTATATATTTCTGGTTTCGACTCACTGTATCAGCACCTTGAGTAGGTCAGATGAGAGAAGCATTAATGTTTACAGAGTGAAGAGCCTCACCCGCAGCATATGACACAGCAGCGACACTTTTGATCAAGTCTTCACTGAGAGACTCTGAGGGTGATGCAATATTCTTCTCGAGGCTGTTTGAAACGAAGCATGATTCCGCGGTACCGTTTCTCTTTGACACCACGTTAGAGCAATTTGATGACTTATAAGACACATGATACATACCATTCTTTCTTTAACCATGTTGAAGGGCACGTTGAGCATGGCAGTAGAAAGCTTGCGCCACTCTCGCGCCCGTTTCTGGAAACCCGCACCAGGTACCCATTCCGGAACATACTTCACTAAAAGATGGGTTAAACCCGATTCAATCGTTAATGACCTAGATACATGGAAACTTACGAATAGGAAAGAGATCAACGTAGAATGCCCCAGATACGGCAGCTTCCGATGTACTCCGCGAGGCATCGTCCGCAAGTCGGACGAAGGGGTCATTCGAGTCAACAACGCGGTGGCCGTACCTACATCGAATGGTGAGCGGATACCTCGAGAATGCTTTTTTTCTCTTGTACTCACGTTCTTTTCATGATGATAGCCGCAACATGCCTGAAATATTGGTTAGACCGATAGGGGTGACAGAAGTTTTAAAAAGATCTCACAATCGAATGTGGTCAAAGAAATTATCCGGAGTCTTCAAGAGTCTTTGAAGCAGCTCCTTCACGATCGGCATTTGCAGGTGACGAGTGTTTCTAACATTGATAAGTTCATTGTAGTTGTGATGAAATACACGACGATGCTCTTTCCACTTGGGACCAGATCGAGAGAGTGCCATGGTCCAGTTCCAGCCCATCCTGGTAAAAGCAAGAATCGTCGGCGTTAGATGGAGCATCGGCCGCCAGTCACGGAATCTGAGAACTTACAGGTCTACTAGCATTGGCATATCAGGTCGATCAAGGTAGCTAGAACCTCTCTTGTCCAGAAGGTCCGACACAGCTTCTAAGGAGTTCAATACAATAGTAGTTTTTCCTAGAATATCGAAGGAGATCACGTCCGAGTCTTCACAGATGCATTAGCAATACTGTAACGGAAGAAGCTTGAGGTCCGCATATACCCCATTCCTTTGACCACTCAATGACTTGTTTGTAAAGGTCATCCCCAGCCAAGTCGAAGATATTTCCAACAATAGGTAGACCTTTGGGAGATGGTGGAAGAGGTGCTCTCAACCGGCGGTAAAAGAAGCGGCGAAGATACAGTATGGAAAGTAGGCCGAAGGCAGCTAAAGCAAAGTAATTCATGGTTACAGATTGAAATTCGATAGTCGTTGAAATGCTCTGTCATATTTAAAATCCTATTAGTATCGGTGGCAGAGAACACCACTAGTAACCTGTAGCCTGTGGACGAATATGGCGAAATTCTTTCAAAGTGAGCTGAAACGACATGGTCGAGACATGGCTATGCCGGTACACCGAAGTGAAGCGAGGTAGATTCACGGAGAACACATCTCGAAACTATCATTTGTATACGAGGATCTACCAAGGATCTAGGATAGTTGACTGAGAATCATGATGGGGGTGAACGTTAGAGATGGATGAACTGGAAGTTATGTAATCCCATGGCGGGACGTTTCACGTGCCAAGAACGGCCGCTGGCTATGTAACAGTATTACTTACACAGCTACGTGCATCTTGATTTTTCAACTCCATGGCTTCCGCCGTACGTTATTACTTCCCGACGAGTTACGTCTTCGAAAGGCAACTGTATTAGCTGTCATACGATCTCCAGCTCGTCCGAGTCCGTGCTAAATGGCCGTGACAATGGTCAGCCCTGAAACTTTGGTTTATCGAGGATGGCCATTTGCGTACGTACTTAATCTCGTACCGTCTCTGTATAGCCCACAATTGACCCGCTCCCGCTCCCTTCAAAGCTAAGATAACTTCATGCTTCCCGGCGGCTCCGGTATTTAAATTTACAGAGTGCGAGAAGGTATCGGGTAGACTAAACATTATTTACGCATTAGTAGCTATTAGTACTGATTGAGAGCTTTATACATTCCAATATGCTTACCTATGCTTGTTTAAATTAAATATTTGAGCGCACATTAGGTTCTAGCTCACGCTCACATACTACTTAAGTACTGCTTTGGCCGGGTAGGGTTTATCTTGTACGCTATTAATCGCTCACATCTAATTACTCAAGTTCTTCATATACATAGCCCAGACCTCATAACAATCATGATACACACTGTGGTATCATTTGTGTCAGGGCCGAGTCAAAGCTGTTGTTAGCTTGGCAACGACACGTAAAACGTTTCATGTCATTTCAGACTATTGCCACTAACATTAATTGAGCACAAATATCTAGATATACAAGTTATATTCAAGCGAGAATATCGTTGACTACCTTTTCGCTAGTAACCCAAAGCTCCTCTGCTAGCACAGGGTCTTTCGCAAGGACATTCTCATCGACGGGAGAGAGAACACCAAACGGCATGATGTATCCGGCTGCGTACTTCTCTTTCTCAGTCCAAACTTCAGGGGAAGATGCAGCCCAGATAGGCGTGATGGCTCCTTGGAGAGGTGTCAGCAATCCCTCGAGCCGGTGTACTTGGTCTGACTCTTCTGCGTAGTTAATGGCACCATCTATAGGCACAAATAAGTATCAGGATGTTGTAGGTGGAATAAACAAAATATACAGTACCTGTCTTCACTGGTCCAGGATGAACGGCGAGTGACACTGCTGCGATTCCTTCCGCGTCCAACTTTTTCTGGAGTTGCTTAGCAAAGAGGATGTTTGCGAGCTTGGAGTAAGCTAGTATAAACGTTTATCGAGGTACCGATTATATGATACAATCCCCAAAGCTCGATGCGGTAGACGTACCGTAATGAACGTAGTCGGAGTCTACCCCGTCAGTACCACCAAGATCGTAGTTGAACGCTTCGATAGAGTTAAATTTCGCTGTTGGAGGGACATGTAGGTGGGTCGCGGAGCTGACCTGTGTGAGAAGGAAGACTTGAAGTGAACTCAGGGAGCAGCTATGTAGACGCAATACTTACCGTGACAACCCGTACACCTGGGTATTTAGCCGCTGTCTTTTTCAACAGAGGAAGAAGAGCAACGGTGAGAACAAAGGGTGCGAGGTGGCTAGTATCATAAACTTCATCAGAATGTGACGGAACTTCAGCCAGGAAGTGATAAACCTCACTTAACGGAGAACACCACCGATACACCGTGTTTACCTAGGTCCAAGGGACGAGGCAGACTATCCAATTATCATTTAGATAGATCCTTATAGAAGAATGTTACTTACATTCCAGCATTATTGATAAGTATGTCAAGCCTTTCTTCCTTGCTCGCCAACGCATCCGCTGATGCTTTTATCTGTTTAAAGTCGCTCATTTCCGCGACGAAAGGCACGAGGTTGCTTGCGGGTATATATGGTGATACTTTCCTGACCTCTGCGATAGCACCTTCCGCTTTTGTCAAGCTTCTCGCGCCAAAGTAGACTTTGGCGCCTTTCAGAGCAAGTTGGTGTGCGATGTTCCAACCGATTCCAACTGTGGAGCTATGGCGTGACAGGTGGTTAGTAGCATGGCAGATTCAGAAGTAAGGCTGGTATCGTACTTTGCCCCAGTAACGAGAGCGACTTTGCCAGTCAGATCCGGAATCAAGTTCAAGTCCCATTCCTGTGATGTCGGATTGAGCGAAATTGTATAGAGTTGGGCATATTGAACTTCGTACGTACAGGACCTCTAATCTCAGGGTTCACCATATTCGATATACGCTGAGATAGATCGTATAAAAAGATGGAAGCGGGGAGGATGTGGAGGATAAGAATGATAGATTATGATCTTATATGAGTCCGGGTCACATGTGCTTTTATATTGAGGAGGTTCCAAGAGTACACGTACGTCGAATCCCTCTTCCGCGAATGATAATGGATGTTGCGTATGCGAGTATTACGATGTAACACCAAGACACACTCCAACGAACTTCCCCAACTCTGATGTTGGATTTCCGTGCGTGAAAGATCATTTGAAAGATATTCCGAATCGCGACGTCGCCGGGAATTAGTAGGAGAGCCTGAGGATGAGTAAAGTCTTGATTCCCGTGCCGTTCGTGATACACATGAGTATGTAAGTATATCGCCCGGTATTCTATACAGACCTTGGGAGCTTACCTTCCCGAGATGAAGAAAAATTAACGGATTGTCGTCATTGAGGGCGGAAGCTGAGCGCTGAGCGCTGATCACTGAGGAACGCCCTGGAACGCCGTTCATTGAGATCGAATCTACCAAGACATCTGTATGAAGATATACCAGATCATGATGAGTACCGGATTCCCCGGCTGATTGTATGTTTACGAGAAACGGGAAGCCAGCCTACGGCCGGTATGATGGCGGGAAGTTCAAGCTAGAGTTTACCGCTGCTTGAGTGGAAATTCGAACACTATTCCAGTGTTATTTAATTTTGAGTTGTCGCAGCATTTTCGCCAAGATACTTCTCATGTTTTCGCACTCGGAGAAGACTCAGAGAAGATTGGAGCCAGATACCTATACAGTTCCAGCGTCTACGATGTACATACATACAGTAGCAGTGGCAGGACGAGAGAAAGGATAGAAAAAAGGATTACTAACGTATACCAAAAGTAGTCAGGCTTCAAATGTCGCAATCCGCAAGCGAAATGTCACCATAGCCGGCTGGGGGCGTCAAAAGAGATGAATTTTTGAATTGAACGTTGTTACAACTCTTTCTCTACTACATATTCTACAGCGTATTCCAAGCGTGTTCTCCTTTTCTCTCAACGTCGACACCACTGCAGACCAGATACAAGGATGCTATGATAAGGCCCATATCAAACAGGCAGGACAATGTTAGATTTCGGTACCAACGATTCCGAAGCTATTGCTTCTTGTCCAATGCTTCAGTGGTCTCTTCGTTTACCTTCATGGCGAGGATAAGACCAGGAATGGATCCACCCGATGGACGTAAAATCAAGTGACCCTGACACATGCATGCAGCATTGCTGAGCTAGTATTCCGAATTCGTTGCCGGCGCTATCAGTTGAGGAGTCAGGACGACTTTGAGCAAGTCTCACTTCCCCCCGAAGTCATCGTACGATCAACCGTCGTTTGTCCTCCTACCATGCAACACCCAGGAATCCCTTCACCTTCGGAACAAGTCATCTCTTTACGACCTTCGAGTTTGAGGGAAGAAGATAACGATGTTTCTGAGGCTGAGGCTCAGAGTCAGACTCACAGAGACGAAAACGAGTTGGGAGAAGAGACTGTGCATACGGGACAAGAGCAACTGGGTTCGGGGTCTCATAGAGAGGAGAACGGGAACGAGGAAAAACAGCAGAGTCTGTCCAAGTCGAAGAGACGACGAAAACGGCGTCAGTTGCTTGATAGTAAATTCAACCCGATGCTGGTGCTGGAGAATTCAGGCAGTGTGGCGAGGGATCATCTTGCGTCGGAGAGGACGTTTTTGGCTTATACGCGAACTAGTCTCGTTATTGCGTCTACTGGTGTCGGTGCGTGCTTGTTCTTTTTTCTTTATTTCGAGTCCTCGTGTTGACGCTACGCATGGTTTCAGCACTCGTGCAACTCTTCACGATATCTTTGGATGCTTCTAAGCAAGGCTCAATCACTCTGACACCGGCATCGAGACGTGTTTCATCATTTGCTAAACCCCTAGGGATTACCACCATCCTATTCTCAATCGTCGTACTCGCGATTGGTGCGTTTACTTTTTAACCTTCTTTCATTGGCAATAGCGTCAACTGATATGTTGTACGTTCATCAGGAGTAGTACGTTATTTCACGATTCAACATGCACTCATATTGGGCAAATTCCCCGTCGCTCGGATGGTCATTCTGATCACAGCTTTGGCTCTGGTGGTGATCATCATTATTGTGTTCGCGGTATTGGCTGCGGGAGGGGGTGTTGCTTGAGAGGATTGTCTGAAGCTGTGGGTGGATGGGTGGGTCACGTAGACGTTTACAGTAATAGATGATCGTTTTCATAATATCTGTATTTATATTCAATGGTAGTTTCGTTATGCATGGACAAATTGCTAAAGGGAACGAGGTGCTGCTGGTGGCAGACGATGGTTGGAGACAGAGACAATACCGCTTCAGGGCGAGAACCTGAGGGCCACCGGAGGGTCAAGTATGGAAGCAGGAGGCCCAGGAACATCGAAGGATGAGATAATGAGGAGAAAGCTCCATGTACCCAATCATAAAGCCGCAATGACCATGCCACCATAAGAACAAGGGGGTGAGACGAGACAAGGTGCCGGCCAGCTTGCCAGTTTGATGATGGGACGAAGGGGGTCAATCCGGATTTGAGAGATGGAGTATGCTTTGACCTGAGGTGGACCCGGAACGGGAGCGTATAAAAGAGGAGAAGCAAGCAACTAGTGTCCAATTCTATCCAACCAAAAGCGCATCTCCCGCTCTAAAATCCATATCGTCTGCTCATTCGATATTCATGAGCTCCGAAGACCCCATTCATGCTAATGTTACCCCCGCCCTTCCTCTGCCCGAGGGACTCACTCCCCAAGACGTTGGGAAGGAGGATCCGAGCACAGACTCCGCCACCACCGCCACCTCCACCACCACCTCCTCCTCCGATGAAGAAGACCCGGATAAAGCGCCCAGAATCGCGTCCCCGTCCGAGTCCTCTTCAGTCGATCACAACCCATTGAGACTTACTTTCCCCCGACCTGCCCCGGCGCGCTCTCAACGCGTGTATGCGCCTGAAGTGGGGTATGTTGATTTTATATTGACTATGCGCGCGCCGGAGGGGAGGGGAGTTGAGAGGAGGTTCAATGACGAGGGTTAAACGTTAACATTAAGGGTTTGGGGATTCGTAGAGTGTGGTGGGGCTCCGGTAGGGCGCTGATGTGTATTTGTAGCTTGACGAGCCGATCCTATAGTCCGACAAAGATTATCATTCGGATTGTATTGTATCAGCTGTTTTTGCACTTGAGCACGACTTGAATGATCTTCATTCCTTTTAATTGAGTGGAATACACCTGTGGGGAACATAAGTGAGAAGCCAAGTTCAAACTGAGCAGAGAAGTATCACACACGATGAAACTACGTACTTGCAATCACACTTGACAGTATGCTATGCTTTTTAGGTCATTTGCTGTCGTCGAATGTATAATAGCCCTCAATAACCCGAGAGGATCGTGAAAAATGGTGGCCATGCCGAAGGCTATTCGTTTGGTGATGAGGTGTAACTGAGTTGAGGGCCGGCATTTCGGTGTATCGCTCTCAAATTCTCGTAACTTTCTTCTGAATTCCTCTTTGCGCTCATCATGCCAACATATAAGAAACCTTTGACTGAAGAATGACTCGACAATCGTAACAACGGTGAAGTCAGCTCAACTTTCCTCAGCTGATACTGGATAAGCATCTGTATAACAGCTATCTAGTCGCAAACCTGTGCAGACCCCGATCATTGTCAAAACTCGTAAACGATGTCGACGGCTCCTCGCTTGCCTTTTGCTTCCAGCAGTCATGTCAAACGTCGCCCGTCTCACTCTAACTTTCCTAAGCTCTCTAATTCTCCTCCTATCTACGGCGAATGGGAAAACCATTTCACCACCGTCCTCTGCGTCGCTCATTGGGCCTGCTGATACCGCCAACCTACTTTTCAATAGCAGCATAGAGATTGGTATGTCTTGGCCAAGCGATACGGAGGGCGAGGCTGGTCTCATTAATACGGCTAATCTAACCGTGACCTACCCTAATGGAACCACACGAAATATGCTGGGCATGAGCCCCATTTGTTACACTTTTCCAGGCAACTACAGTGGGATTTTCTTTGCGGATCAGGAGGGATCGTGAGTTTCTCTTTAGCTTCATAGTGTCCTGTTCAGATTCCTGAAATGAGGTTGCCCACTTCCATCGCTCTTCTACAGTTACACCGTACATTATAACATTACCTATGGTCTCTCCGCTGATCCTACTCAGGCTAACTCTACCTTCTGTGGTCCTGAACCGTTCTCGTACCAGACATGGGTCCTGAATCGTACATTTACAGTTCAGGCTCCAGGGAATGGTTATTCTAGTGGGGCTCCGGGACCGACACCTTCTATAACGACCATTGTCAGTGATCTGCCTAGTGAGCCCACGGGGAAAATCAATCGGGGCGTATTGTCATCGAGTACTGAGGGCCTTGGGAGTAGGGTGTTTATGTTGGTCTGGTTTTTGAGTCTGACATTGATATTTTAACGACCTTATGACGGTATTGACGATAATGCCATTATGGCCCTCATCGTGAAAAACGGTGGCCATGCTAAATGCTATTCGTTTGATGAGGGTTGAGTAAGGGAGGTGTAATTGAGTTGAGGGCCGGCATTTCGATGTAACGCTCTCAAATTCTCGTAACTTTCTTCTGAATTCCTCTTTGCGCTCATCATGCCAACATATAAGAAACCTTTGACTGAAGAATGACTCGACAATCGTAACAACGGTGAAGTCAGCTCAACTTTCCCCGGCTGATACTGGATAAGCATCTGTATAACAGCTATTTAGTCGCAGAACCTGTGCAGACCCCGATCATTGTCAAAACTCGTAAACGATGTCGACGGCTCCCCGCTTGCTTTTTGCTTTCCAGTAGTCATGTCAAACGTCGCCCGTCTCACTCTAGCTTTCCTAAGCTCTCTAATTCTCCTCCTATCTACGGTGAATGGGAAAACCATTTCACCACCGTCCTCTGCGTCGCTCATTGGGCCTGCTGATACCGCCAACCTACTTTTCAATAGCAGCATAGAGATTGGTATTTCCTATCTAAACGATGCGAGCGACGAAGGCCTCATTAATATGGCCAATTTAACTGTGACTTACCCTAATGGAACAACACAACCTATACTGGGCATCAACGATATCGTGGGGTCTTATGATTGTCGCACTTATGCAGGCGACTACAGTGGGATTTTCTTTGCGGATCAGGAGGGAACGTAAGTTTCTCAGTGTCCTGTTCAGATTTCTGAAATGAGTTGGCTCACTTACACCGCTCTTCTACAGCTACACCGTACATTATAACATTACCTATGGTCTCTCCGCTGATCCTACTCAGGCTAACTCTACCTTCTGTGGTCCTGAACCGTTCTCGTACCAGACATGGGTTCTGAATCGTACATTTACAGTCCAGGCTCCAGGGAATGGTTATTCTAGTGGAGCTCCGGGACCGACACCTTCTCCAACGACCCTTGTCAGTGATCTGCCTAGTGAGCCCACGGGGAAAATTAATCGGGGCGTATTGTCATCGAGTACTGAGGGCCTTGGGAGTAGGGTGTTTATGTTGGCATGCTCTTTGAGTCTGACATTGATATTTTAACGACCTTATGACGATAACGCCAGCTTTGATGTTATGTTCTGTTTGCACCTCATGTGACTTCAAATTTTTTGTTTGAATTTTCTCCTCCGACAGGACGGAAAGTTCAAAGAAGGAAGGACTATTACGGCTTGGTCCAGGAGTCCCTGCTGACGCCGACACATCGGATACATCACAAGTCTCATTTATCTATGTGCAGAAATAACTCGACTGGATAGCGACTGACATCAGCGAATAAGTAGGACGGGAGGCGCTTCTCAATCGTGAATGACTTCTCAATCCTTGGTCGCGGAGCAAACATGCTTTTTGGGGCCTGTTTAGGTTTTAAGGTGCGCCACAACACGCGTAAGCCTCGTGCTAACCTCATGGCTTTGGAGCATGACTCAATCTGAAGTTTCCCGCGGAGACTAGGTTATCCATTCTAGCTATCCTTGTTCTCACTTGGAGTCGAATAGCGCTGGAGCCCTCTACACAAGACTTTATGACCATAGAAATGTTCAAATTTCATGCTATATGGCATTGTGGGGCGGTCTCGACGAATGTTGGTAGCTAATTTCGGTTGTTGCAAGCTCATCGTAGATAGCTGGAACCGTGCGATAAAACTAGACCCGCGATCGCTTTGGCCAGCACGGTAAACATGCCCTCTGATACCTCAACCAACTCTAGGTCAACATTCTTTGCGACGCTTTCTGCTACAGAGATATTCTGGAGAGACAAGTTTACTTTTCTTGCGTCTCGCGGATACAAGTTGCGTCCTCGGTATCACCCGGACTGGACGCCCTCATGGGAACAGCCTGGACATTCTCGGATATCGTTCCTTACTGTTGAAGATGCGTGGGGACTTCCTGTTGGTATTTCTCGTTTTGTCTGCTCTTGAGAAGTACTAGGTCTAATTGAAAGTAATTTGACGGCAGATCCGAGGTGGTATATTCATTGACGCCACACGAACGTCTGACGGGCAGCGGGTTTATCTCAAACAAGTACGCTCGAATAGTCATGAGCTACGATTGATGATATTATTCTGTTCTCCTGAATATCGCGATGATCCTCGCAATCACTGTGTGCCACTGCTTGATGTGATAAAAGACGATGTTGAACCTGAACTAGTATACATGGTGATGCCCTTCTTAAGGCCCTTCGATAGTCCCCAGTTTGAAACGGTCGGGGAATGTATGGATTTTGTCGATCAGCTGTTGGAGGTATGGTTACCCATACTCTTACTATTTTCTGCGCCACTTATCCTGCGTACGTACTCAGGGATTGAGTTTTTTACATGAGATTGGGGTCGCGCATAGGTAAGACCGGTCCTTGGATCTACTTTGATTGTGATCGCCACTGAATCTACATATACGTTCCAGAGATTGCGCCTCAGCGAATATCATGATGGATGCTCAAGCGATGTTTCCGGAGGGCCACCACCCCATTTTCTCGACCTATCTACCAGACCTGAGCGGGTCCGCCTGGCCTCTACCTCGATCGAACGTCCCCGTGCGATATTATTTCATCGATTTTGGAATATCCAGTTATTTCCCTTCTGGTACTTCAGAGCCAGCCCTCGTACGGGGATCAGCGGGGCTTGATCGTGAACCTCCAGAGTTGTCGGATACTGAGATGTACGACCCTTTTAAGCTGGATATTTTTGTCGTTGGGAATGTCCTGAGAAGGAGGTTCTTTGATGTAAGTACATATAAAGAGATCATGATGTGTTTTTGTTCATTAAAACTTTTCCTTTAAGGTGTACTCTAATCTATCCTTCCTTGAGCCTCTCGTAAGCAAAATGGTTATGCGTAATCCCGATGTACGTCTTGATGCGCATGATGCTTTGCTTGAATGGTATCGAGTGCGAGGGCAGGTATCGATCGTGTCGAGGCACTGGAGATTACGAAGGAGAGACGAGTCTGTGGCTCAGCGGGTTGCAATGGACTTGTATGGGGTTTTGAAGCAGGGAATGTCAGGAACATCCTGGAGACGGTATATGTGATTGTTATCTTGAATTTGGGGTATTCGCCTCCTTTTGAATTCTTGCTATGTCTCTCAGGCTACATTGGATTCAGGCATGTCTTGTTCAATGAAATCTTTTGTTGACATTGTTATACGGTGTATACCGAAGGAGTTACCCAGCGGTGTACTCTCCGAGTTCTTCGCAGGTGGGGTGGGACGCAGATCATTACGTCCTAGTCACTAGCTCAGCCGCCTGGGGTATCATTGATATTCAATACCTTCCCACACTTCATACAATTTCTTGGTACTTAGGAGGCGATGTTCAAGAAAGGTGCGATGTAGAGCGGTTTTTCTCCGGTTTGCTATTGGAATCGGAACTACACGATGGTTGGAGCCTTCTTGGCTGGTCCCGAAAGGTATAGTCTACCGGTTACGGTGATCAGATGGTGGTCCCAACGCGCAGTGCGTGCCGTACTCCAACGACGGCGCCGCTGCCATGGGATTGCTGGTTTCAGCTCCCGCTCTTACATACATACTTGATCTCTGCTCGTGTAATTCAAACTTGAGGACGAAGGTTTCTCGGGATCTCAGAAAAACTTGAAGGTAGAATAAGTGAAAGAATCTAATCCCTCCATCTTCCAAATACTGTCAGAGATTGGTCAGAGAGAAGCAAACCACTGTCACGGAGGAGCAGGAGCCTATTACCGGCATCCCGGCAATGGGTGCCGCTGATACGCCGGGAGCAAAAATTAGGCCGGCCCTCATCCAATATTTGTTTACATAACCCGTTCCCGAGATAACTTGACCTGAGCTGCATAGAATCTGCGGGTATGAACGAAAAAGACAAAGCTACACCTGACACGAATGCTGAAACAGGATAAAGCTAATACAATCGAACAATGCTTTAAAATGTATCGATAGATGCTACCATGACGATTCACAAAGAGTCTTGATGGATTTTCTACGTCTCTCTTTGATTCTGACCTCCTATGCTGTTCTACTAGTGCAGGGGGTCTCGATCAGGGACGGATCCTCGACTAGCTCAGAAGCATGCGCAACTCTTGCGAAACTCTTTCCTAGTAATGTCTTCTTCCCAGGTCTGCCAATTTCTTCGATGCAGTATCACCCCGAACTGAACACCGAGTCTATGCTAGGTTCTACTCAATATGCGAGCGATATACTCCACTATGCGGAGTCCAGCGCACAGAATTCAACTTGCAGTGTTGAGCCACAAACTGTTGACGATGTTGGCACCATTGTATGTTCTGTTTGTTGCGAAACATTCCAATGCACCGACTGACTACGTCTCTGTAGCTGAAGACCGTAGGTGCTCAAAATGCTCGAGTACCTTTCGCGGTAGGTCAATAAGGAGTGTCAACTTCGATTTGTCAAATCTCATCGCGTTTCTCCAGATCAAAAGTGGCGGTCACACATCAAACGCTAACTTTAGCTCTACTCCTGGTGTACAGATATCTATGGCTGCATTCCACGATGTTGCTTATGACGCTAGTACATCCTCGGTCAAGATAGGGACCGGGCAAACTTGGATTGATGTCTATAATGTGCTCGAGCCTATGAATCTCACAGTCGTTGGTGGGCGCGTTCAAGTTGTAGGCAAGTGTTCTATCCTAGGCCTCGGTCACAATTCTTC
>RCHF01002505.1:0-24989 GCA_003987895.1 Neonothopanus nambi | reverse complement strand
TCTTTATGCTTGTAAATCTCGTAGTATTGGGGAAACAAAGCCAACGCGATCAGGACAGAGGCGAAGATCCCGAAGAATTGTACCCCGGACTCCCCGCTGGGCTCCCCTCGGCTGTACGACGGTCGTAGGGCATAAACCATTCCAACTTCGAACCCACCAAGAATAGCAAGTATCAAAACGGAAAGACATATCGTATCACGTAATGGTCGTCGCCGTGTATAGTACTGACACTGTATAAGTAAAATTTACTCAGTGAATAAGTATGAAAAGATCAGGAAGATATGAAAGACCAACCTGTGCCCATGAAACCATTGCGAGGAAACCAAATAGTTGCGGCTGAAGTATCAGCGGAACGTTGAGATTTTGCACGACGGCATAGGTCCCCAGGAACGCGCCTGCTATACCCCAAGTAAGGCTAGACAACATGATCAGTAAAAATTCATAGAATCATTAATTCAATTGTAGCAGATCACATCATCCAGTCCGAGAATCCCGTAGTATCTTTGTCACGATAGCTTTTCCATATTTGAGGTATTATCTGCACAGTCCAACAAATGGTACCTTATTTGCGTGCGATGGCTAATGCTTGAGACGATTCTTGAATATTGAATGCTCAAGTGGGAGGACTCACCCATAGTACCAAATACATTTTCGGCAACCGCGTTCACCGGCATGACGCACGCAATTGCAATATCAGATTACAACAGAGAAAGAGCAACTCGACCATGCAATGAATGAGCAAGCTCAATGGTGTACCACACTCTGAAGGTGCTTCAGCAGACCGAGGTCCAGAGGTAGGAGTTTTAGGAAGACACCGAGCTGGAACGCGTTAGGAGCGTAGACAGCAAGTGGGCAGGCCTCTTTTATGTTGACACGAAGAGTAGCCAGAGTAGGGTCTAAAAGAATCCACAGCACCCTCTACCGCCTTATATATCATTACGCAGAGTACAGGAAGAGCTTTCTGGCGTGGATGGTGTGATACCTCGAGCAAAACAAATTATAAATCGAGTCATCGGAGCTCGTCGGCTATTCGTTCTTCGCGCAGTCTTCGCCTGGCGGCAAATTAGCGGCAGCTTGGGTTAGATGCTTATACGCCTTTATACTCACAATTGAATATTAAGACTTGGTTCAGGAATAGGAAACTATAGTACTACTGAGTGAATCTAGTCGAGATTGCCCCGGTATGTCGAGTTTCAGCGGACTTACCATTTTCCCCGGCGGCACATTCAATACAAATTAGAAATAGCATTTGCACTTTCATACCCTTGCGGGCTTAAAACTTCGTAACATTGACACTAGATTTCAAGTCATATCTTACAAACAGTATCCATCTCGAGAAGCAGAGAACTCCACTGCAGTACTCATTGATATCCATCTCTCGCAATTTCTCCGATGTTTTTATAAACCATACCACTCCTACGTTGCTTCTCTTCGGCATCCTCTTCCGGCTCGAGCCCTTCGTCGTCGTTCCTTCTCCCACTCCTGTATCGCCTGCGATACGTCTGGCGACCCTGAGACGCATCTTTCAACGCGCCTCCCACTGATCTCTGAACATCCACAAGACGAACGAGTTGTCTCGGCGCAGGTCTCGCGATAGCTGCCTCACGAAGGAATCGAAGGGTAGCAGCAGCGTCGGGTTTCTCGATGTTATTCTTTTTCTTCTCCTCTTTCTCAGCCGCTTTCTTCGCTGCCGCCTCAGAAGTGACAGGGTCCATGAGTAAATATTGCCTTAGAACTGACGGTTACACTAGGCGAAGACTTGAGCATAATAATAACATACCAAGAAGATGTTTGAGGTTCAAGAAACGTGTAAACATCTGCAGCGCCCTCCGCTTCCGCCTCCGCCTTGGCCTTGACTTTAGGAAGCTTCGTCTCCATGAGTCGAGCAAAAGCAGTTAGTTCTTCCGTGAGCTTCTCGCCAGCCTTCAACTTCCCATCTGCCAGCAGCTTCTTAATTGTCTCCTTCAATCCCTGCACGTTCTTCTCAAGACTTTCAAGGTCAAACCTTGGAGGGTCTTTGGGCACTGAATGAGAAGTAAGTTCGCCAACGTTGACAGAAACCTTGGTTACGCGATTGAAGAGCTCTTGATTGGCGGAGATCTCGAGAGGGATGTTACCGACACCGTCTTCGGTGTACAAAGCCTCTGCGGGACCTGCGTCGACGAGCATTTTGGCCATCCGATGATAGCTTCGGCTTACAGCCATGTGCAGGGGTATGGAGCCGTAGACATTGCGAATGAGGAGGCCGGACTTTGTATACTTCACGATCATTTCGGCTATACAGAAAAGGCCTTTGGATACTGCGATGTGTAGCGGCTATGAAAAACTCGAGTCAGTTTGATTAGTTCAGTCGAAAGGAAAAAAGGAAGCGCACTGTATTCAAATTGCCCTTCGACTGCTGCGAAAGTAGGGCTTCGTTTACGTCACGAGGGAGTTTCTTCAACATATGGTCGAAGAGGTTGCAACGGTGATTAGCAGCCATAATATGGTAGATATTCCATCTGAAAGTTATCAGTTCTAAAGTTCTGAAGGGTTTGAATGAATAATCACCCTCTTATTCGATCCGTCTCAGTTGCAGACTGTCCATTTGCCAACAGGTAATCAAGCACCGGCACCTCATTATCAATATGAACAGCAATTGCGAAGAGATTGAAACCGGTCCATTTGTGGCTAGAAGTATTTTCATCAGCTTCCATTTAAACCTGGAAATACACGGTGCTCACCGTTCCTTCAACGCAGCAGACATCAACTTCGGCTTCTTCTGGAAGAGTATCTTAATGATGTCCAACTCCCCGGCCAGTACCGCAGCTGTCAGAGGTGACTCTCCAATGCTATCAATTGTCCATCCTAGGAGTTTCGGTAACACATCGTCGAGGTCGGTCATGCGGCGAAGGCGAATAGCCAACTCATCACTATTGCTCATAGCATAGAAGCGATACGCCTCTATCGGACGAGTCGAGGCGAGGTATTCGAGACAAGCGGGAGATCCGGGTTTGCAAGTTTGCCAGACCAATGGCGTAGAATCAGTATCTTGCTGGTTCGCAGCATCTGGATCGTTCTTCTTCGCAAGGTCCTTCCTCTTCTTTCCATGAACAGATAACCCAAGATAGACCTTGTTCTTATCATTGACAGCAGCCACCATGTCCTGCTCCTCGTCCTTGCTCGAGTGGAGCTGAAATTCAATGCCTTTGCCTGTGCGCCGGATGAACTCGTCGAGCATGTCAGGTCGGTCCTGGGCAATGATCAAAAAAATAATGCTCGAATCCATGTCGATTATAGGAGTAGTGAGTTTATAGAGGTTGATAATCTGTACGAACGCCTCCATGTCGTTTTCCTGAATCGCTTTACCAAGGGGTTTATCCCTAGCCTGGTGTCCCGATGGGTGTACGAACGCAATGGAGCTATCATTTAGCAGTGTTGAAGGCGGACAAGAGCATTTGAGGGCTGCCGGTAATTTCGACACGTCTATTAGATTGATATCGCGCTTTCTGGATACAGTTTCATCAGAGGCATCTGAACCAGCGTCGGAGTCGTTGTCAGAGTCGTCGTCATTGTCATCTGGAAAGGTTATTGGGTCTGGAGACGGTTTTATGGAGATCAAGAAAACTTACCAAGCTTGAACTTCTCCAGTCTGAATCTCGTCTCTTTCTCGGCAGGTTCATACTGTGCCACAGCAATGCTGAATACCAACCGTGCTGTATCCCAATGACGTCCCGCGATAGCTGCCGAGAGTGGGGTAATTCCTGGTGAAGATTTACTTGAATTTACAATAGTCTCAAGTTAAGTGACATGAACAAACCTGTTTTGTCCCATGAATTCTCAGGATTCGCAACTGAGACAGTGATCTGAAGCAATTCGCTATTGAGGTTTTCAGCACCAGGCTCGGGAAGACAGAGTCTTTGCACGGTCTTGTTGTCCCCGTTGAAGCATGCCGCGAAGAGCTCCTCATACCTGTCATTCAAGTTTGAGAGAACTTCTACAGCCCGATAGTGTGACCGTTCCAAGAAATGGAACTTTGCATTCGTGGGCTGGTTATAGTGATGGACGGATGGAGGAAGGGCTTTGGCAGTAGATTTCTTCTCCGCCTCGGGGAAGATCTCGTTGTACGTCTTTGCCTTTTTGGATAAGAGCACCCGTTCAACATCGGAGAAAAAGTCCTTGATCTCCAGAAATAGTTGGCACTCCTTCTCCCACTGTACTTTGTCCCTGGTAAGTTGCTCAATACGCTGCTCTGGCTTCGAATGATACTTCAAATCTTTTAGACACCCGGCAATGTACTCTTTCCCTTCTGTCACTTTCGAGCCCCCTTGAGGCAGATTCTCCTTCTCTTTATCAGCGTCCTCGGCTTTCTTCTTAAGCTTGTCGACTTCGTTATTCATCATTGCAATCGCGAACCTGACCCAGTCGAGCAAACTCCTCAGCTGGTCTTCGCCGACGTACTGGCCGCGGACATATTTAGGCACGGAATTAACTTCAGCACCGAGAGCGACGAGGAGCTGGAAGAGGTCGGTGTGATTTTGAAGGCTGGCTTCCAAAGGCTGTAGAGCTTGCTCGATGGGGTTACTCGCTGAATTATAGTAGCGCTGACGCTTATTGTTTTTGTTCTGCCTATGATAGATGGACTATGATATATCAATCTGTGATGAATCGAAGAACGGGGTCTTACCTAGAGATTGACATCACTTGCGACAGCTCCTCCTCCTTGAGAACAATATTTGCTCCATATGCAAGCAACGTTGCCACCATAGAGTAATTCTTCAGCCCAACGCTAGTGGCGAGAGGGGTAACATATGATGGGTTCCAACGATTACTTCCAGAACTCGGTAAATTCAGAACTGCCGCGGCCTTTGGATCCCAACGGAGTATAGCATCCACCAGCTTCACCTTGTTTGCCTCTACCATTTGATGGAACAGGGTTTCTACTCCCTCGTCTGCTGCAGAAGCAGACGAGGCTGCTCCAGCCTTGATGAGCTTTTCAATGATGATGCACGCTTCGTCCTCATCCTCTCTGTACGCAGTCAATAGTAGAGGATGCAAGGTCGGCGCATTGTACTGCTGTGAAGGAGCCACGAAATTAACGTCGGCACCGGCAGTGATGAGCTCGTCGATGATTGCAGGAGAGGCGAAGACAGTGGCATAAGCAAGAGGGGTGAGACACATGTCCCAGTCAGGTGCGTTGAGATCGAATATGTCGGAATCGCCATCTTCGTCTTCAGGCAGAGCGCCAAATTCGGCTGGAGTCTGGGGAGGCTCAGAAGCGCTTTTCTGTGACTTTTTCTTGCCTCCTTCGTCTTCATCCTCGTCTTCATCCTCATCCTCATCATCGCCCATATCTTCGTCTTCATCCATAGCAACAACACCGTTATCATCTGAAGTCCAATCATCTTCAGACGAAGGCCTTTCTTTATCCTTCCCTTCTCCATCTTTCATCTCAATATCTCCATCCCCATCCGTACCCTTCTTCGTCAATTCCAACTCCTTATTAATTTTACTCTTCTCCAAAAGCTTCCTCACCACCTTCATCAAATTCAACTGCACCGCACAATGTAATGCCGTCCGACCCTCTGGAAGCCTGGACGTAATCCTGGCGCCCGCATCAACGAGATCACAGGCGATATCTTCGGCCTTGGCGAGTACGGCGGCATGCAATGGCATCCTGCCTACATGGTCACGTCTGTTGACGTCAATACCTTCAGCGATGGCCTTGGACACGAGAGCGCGGTCATGGGTGACGATGGCAGCGAAGAACTTCTCAGTGGGTCCGATGTAAACTTGAGCAGACCATTCGCCTACGTCGATGGGGTTGAAAGAGCCTGAGATGGATTGCCTTCCGGGGTCTTCTTCAATGAAGCTATATATCAGCAGAATCGGTTAAACAGTCCAATAAAACAATACTTGGAAAGAAGACTTACGCAATTCGGCCGCGGATGTACTGCTTGTCTTCTTCCTCTTGAAGTTTACGTTCGTCCTCGTCGATAGGTTTAGGACAATACTTTTGTGATAAGAGGGAGGAACAATTAAATATTGTTCGCGCAACCTTACAAGATGAATTTTACCTCGCAGCAATCTTCCATACACTCTTCAACCGTCCCAAAGAAAGCAGGGTGTCGATGCAAGCGACGGTTCTTGTTTTTGGGGTTAAAGGTCGCTATTCAAACACGTTAGGAGTAGATCTATAGTTCAAAGAAGAAAACCACATACAATTCATGCCCAAGTCCTGCAAATCCATCACAAAACTAGTGAGCATGGAAACAACAATGAACGACACATATATTCACATACCGTCTGATAAACCAATTTATCAATCCTCTTAGCATCCCACCCAGGCCCATACGGGATGTGTAAAGACTGTACATCATAATCATTCATCTCCAGCCCCCCTATCGGCTGCACATTCTTCAGATCCCCCTTATATGTCTTCTTCCTGCGATAATTCCCAGCTTTACTGTTTCGCCGCCCCCTCAAGTGTCGCCTAGACGCAAGAAAACT
Source organism: Neonothopanus nambi (assembly GCA_003987895.1). Taxonomy (NCBI): domain Eukaryota; kingdom Fungi; phylum Basidiomycota; class Agaricomycetes; order Agaricales; family Omphalotaceae; genus Neonothopanus; species Neonothopanus nambi. The sequence continues at coordinate 18,500 of RCHF01002505.1, read as the reverse complement.
TTCTCGGCTATCCGTATCTTTGAGCTTCTCAAACGCCAACAGCCTTGCGAGGCCCTCGATGCGAACGATTGAGCGCTCGTAAATTGTTGGGTCGATGTCCGCTCGTGAAAGAGTGGGAACGTAAATTTCGAAATTCCTTGATGAGTATTTTGCTAACCGGACTTCGTACGAGGGGGATCGACGGGTCATGTCGACGGTGTTGCATTGGCGCATCATGGAGACGATGGAGCGTGGATTAGCGTACACGCGAGAACCTGGAGGGAGAGAGGAGCAAGATTAACAAAAGGAGGATCTGAGATCGGATGTAGATGGAATTACCGTCGTATGCACAGCAAGGTGCGTCGATGTCGAAACCTGCGAGGATTTCAGCTGGAGAACTGTAGAGACGTAGAACGATTTGCACAGATCGGTAAGGGTATTGAGCTAAAAGAAGCAAGTCAGAAAGGACTTCGAATGTAGTGTATAGGCGGCGCACAATGGATAGAAACAGTATGCTTCGTTCGGATGCAGGTAACATCCCAAGGGACTGAATCGCGAACGGCTTCATAAATCTTCGTGATCTTTACTTCGGCCTATGAAAGAACGACTTAATCAGCAAGAAATAAATGAATAGAGCGCAGCCTAAATTAACCTGCGCAGGCGTCATTCCCCACAGAAAAAGGTCAACATCTGAAGTTGGGTACTTCGTTCCGTGATACCACTTTCTGGTAGCCCTCTTCGAAGCCTTCGCCTCCTCTGGCAATGGTTCTAGGCAGGCGAGAACCGACCCTCCAGCTGCAACGACGTTACTCCAGTCCACTAGCTGCGAAAGCGATCCTTCTGTGAATACCGCCCAATTCGTCTTGAATTCGTCTAAGGTGGGTACCATACACGCGTCACCATCCTTCTTCCTGGTAGAGTCCGTAAGAGGCATGATATATTTCGCGGAAAGATCTTCCTCGTCCTTGACTACGCGAGCCCGGATCGTACGAATGGATGAAGGAGCATCAAATACGTCCACCAAACCAACATACGCGTCTTTCAACCGTTCGTTAGTCTTGTCGGTAGCAAACAGCTTTCGTAGCTCCGCCTCATCTTCCAGAGACGGTTGCAGCACTGGGTCTAAGAGAGCGCCGGGCCCAGCAGGCAGAGCTTCGACACGCTGAAGAAAAGCTTGAGCTTCAGCATTCTGTGGCATTGTTCGATATGAGTGTCAGAGAGAAGGTAAGTAGATCGTCACGATTGAAAGTATGTGAAGAACTGAAGAAAATGATAGTCAGACCCCTAGCCATTTTATACACAGATTGGTCGTCAATTAAGGTTTCTGTCAGTTGGCCGCGTGCCCGATGTACCTGTGATTCAGAGGCGTGGGAACTTCTGTGAACACCCCAAAAGGAAAGGCGGGCAGGCGTCAACGTCGGGGCCGACGCTGTGATACAGATAAATCACACGTCGGCGACGCCTGACCGTCGCGTATGCTGCACGAGACGTCCGGAAGCAATGTAATGAGTCAACGAGGCCGTTTCCTTGAGGCAGAATACCTAAGTCTTCGTGACTCACACAGGGCGCTCATCGCGAAGTTCCAATCATCTCCATTCCTCCGACTTCTTGAAGTTTTCACGGAGTATTAAATAAACGTATGTACATAAGTATACCCCAGGCTGCCCACCATAGCTAAGCGGATTCCTTTCCTATCGTACTCCTTAACGCCAATAGACTTTCTCGAAATCATGGGCTGGAGCCGTGTGCATAGCTTCCTTGCGACGAACGTAACAGAGAATATGTCCCTTATATATAAAATTCATGGTAGACAGCGATAGCAGGTACATATGTATGTCGACAAGTGACCAATATACGCCTGGACCCATTACGAGAATTGATGCGCCGACCGTGGCTGAGATTTTGCACAACTGGCAATACCAGCTGAGAGTAAGAAATCGTCGAATGATTCATGAATGTGGAAATCTACCCAGACTCTAGTTCTAGAGCCATTAAAGCAAAGCCAGCGCTTTAAAAGACAGTGCACATAATTCCAATTCTCTTCCCTACACACAATCAATGTCGGACAAGCTGGAGTAGAACGACAAGCGTACACATGGATGCCAGCGAAGAAAAACAGAGAATCTTGCTTGAAAACCAATATTCACAAAAGGCCGCTGCCACCGACAGGACAAACTACATTCAGTAAAGCCTCACTTCCCCTGAGATTCTTGCATACACTCACCAGAACAACTGCACATTCTTTCAGCTATCATAAAGGATATTCTGATTCCGTCCAATAGCCGAGAGAGCGCCCGGCGCTATGGCCGTACCATCAGAGATCTCTACGTTAGAAGCATTTGCCAGAACGCTAGGACCCATCACCAACGCCCTCGGTCTTTGGCCTGACGGAGGGAACACTGCAGGCTGCCGGGGTGCGGTGAGAGTTTGTGACGGAGGGATATGAGCGCTGTGAAATACACGCGTATTCATATAGCCTAGTTAAAACATTGAGCGAAACAATACGCGAAAAAAAAAAATTGACGGCGTACGCACCATTACTATTATAGTCACGGCCAACAGCAACGAAATCCCCGCCGCCAATACTGAAGTCTGTTGCATTTGAAAACATAGAGATCCCAGACGCCGAAGACTGTGGGGCTTGATCAGCAGAATTTGTAAAGTCTACCAGAAAGTGATGTAAGCGACAAAAGTACCCGAGAACTTGTTCAGATCACAGACCTCTACTAGAATTTGAGGAGTAATCCTCTTGATCAACGTTGAGTCGTACACCTGAAAGAGAGTGAATCCGTGAGGATAGGCGAATACGAATAAGAAATTACATACCAATATTTTGATCACGACCAACAGCCGCATAGCTCCCGCCTGCAATAGCAAAAGACGAAGTATTTGCAAAGACACTTGGACCCGTGATAGGTTGAACGACTGTCACTTGAGTCTCCTGCACAATTTCATTACCTTGTTGACGTACTAGCAGCACAAAGCAATGAGACCAGGAAATTCGACTGAACCAACAACCAACCAGTACTCAAGTCTTGCTTGCTTGCACGATATGCAAGAATCATAGCCCGTTCCTCTGGCGTCACCTCCATCGAAATCATCTCTACACACATTCATTGGATCATAAACGCCCCTTCCGGTACCAGTGCAGCGGACGATCTTACTTGGATTTGTAGGCTGAGGCACATCGCTAGAGCCTGAGTTACGAGGTGTAAAGGAAGACATCCAGATTCTAGGATAGCTGGAAAGAAAGAAAGGCAGAAGCCGATACCCACGCTGCAGAAAGAGAACGCTTATTAAAAACCAAGAGCTACACCGCCCACACGTGGCAGATCCATGAAGATTAGATCCGAATTCCTTCAATAAAACTTCGAAAGATTGACGCCAGCAACCCTTGCAACGAGGTTCTACCCCCACGCACTGCTTCAGCGTGTAAAGCTTCCGCGATGAACATGCTCATTGCGAGAAAATCATGATGAGAGTAGGGTATGGTTCGCACTGAATACAGCGATGTCTTCGGAGCTGCTAAGCGCTGACAAGACGAATGATGAGGTGAATCTGAAGCCATGGAAGCACGGACAATACGATACCCCTCTAGGTTACACGCTGTCATGGCTTAAACTGGGAGGTGTTCAACGCCCCAATCCATACGCATGCCGTGCGATATGACAGCTTTTGTGGCGATTTATGCACATCAGAGCCTCACTGCTGTGCATTTACATAGTCAGTTGATATTAGGAAAAGCCAATACTAGCAAAAGTCCGTACCAGAATATCTTGAATCTCCAATCAATCGCACCGGATTGTGTTTAGAAGCTAGCGAAACTGCAGCTCACGACACATCAACAAAGTATCCATCTGAGTCGCCGTCAAGTCCTTCGATTCCAGAGTACGACCGTGACCGTCCAGCATAGATTAGTCCTTGACAATCACTAGAAACTTGTGACTTTTCTGCAGGCGAACGGAAAACGACTATGTCGTTCGGCCCTAGCCGTTGAGCTGCACCAAAAAAAAATTGTGACTTCTCGGTCGATTGGGCTTCGAGGCTTCAAGCTCGAAACTGCGCACGCGAACCGAAGAGTACACTCGACTTTCGTGTGGTCGGACGCCAGATATAAGAAGCAGTGGTATGTCATTTTCCTAAGAGACAGACTAAGGTAGATGCTGGTAGATGATCAGGAACTATTTTCTCATCACGTGGGAATCGCGTCGGGACTAGGAGTTCAATTCTGAATTAACGCGCGCAAGCTTAACGGGTGACACTGAGCAGCCTTCAAGCCACTAGCATTTCAAGATAGTTGGGATATTTATTTCTACAGTCAAAAGCTCCAAAAAATGTGCCAGAAGATAAACTACCGATAAGAAATTATAATAAAGAAGTCAGCGAGTTGGGTTGGAGTTGGGAGCGAGTATGGTATGAGAACAACGAGCAGAACAGGATGCTAAAGCTACAATAAGGGAAGTTTACAGAGTCCAAAGTAGCAAAGTACAGACATCAAAGCAAAGCAAAGAACGATAACAGATCACACAGCAAGAAAATCATGTCCGCACATGTCCGAGCCCAAGATAAAACAAAGAAAAACCAACGATCGACCAGCGTTAAAACAAATGAGAGGAGGGATGGATGGATGGATTAGCCGAATTGTTTCCGTTGAGGAACGGGGCCCAGGGCGCTTTCCATCCTGATGGGGAGCAAACGATTAGCAAAAGCTCACGCCTGACCCGGGCGCGATACAAACCAAACTTCATATACATTTTCAGTAGAGGTTCCCACTAAACCTCCGAAATACAATTTCTGCCCCAAAAAGTCTGCCCACATTGTTCCCCGAGGATCACCTCTAGCGCGCCTCGCTTGGGAGGAGGACTTACCACGAACAATAGCGTCCTGGGTCGCGGAAGCGATTTGAGATTCGCTCTGAGGGGACGATAGCATGAAAATGGAGAGTGCGGAGAAGATGTCGTATACAGTGATGAAGTTGAAGCCAGGACGCGGAGAAACGGGTAAGTTGATTTTTGAACTGATGAAGGATATTTTGAGGATCATGGAGGGAAGAGCCGGCTTGGTAGCGGGGTCGGACAAGGCACCGATAGCACCATGGTTCAAGAGAAGGTGATTGAGGGATTGGGAAAGGTTAAATGTAACGAAAGGGGAGGGAAAGTGAAGGAGAGGGCAAAGTTGGTATTTAGAGGTAGTCCCTGCGAAATTTCAAGATCAATATGGAAACACTTTTGTTGAATGAAAAATCACGCGAAAACTCACACGTTGTACTGGAGCAATGTGGTAAAGGCACAGTGCCCATCACAGGTGCACCGGGGGTTGCCCATCCCTGGATACCAGCTAGAGTGGGAGAATAGACGCTGGATGCGCTGGATGCGCTGAATGGCGATCCGGGTCCGTACGAAGGAGATGGATATGAGGGATTTGATCTGTGCGAATGGGCCACAGCAGTCGGAGGCGCACTCGTATGGGTAGGCGTCGGAGTACGGGAGCCGGTATGGATTGTTCCCCAGGACTCGGCTCCCTCTGAGTGGTGCGAGGAGTGCACTGAGTATTGAATTGACTTTGTATCATGTGACGGCGACATTGTGCAATTAATGGTCAGTTAAAGGGGAGAAAGGGTGACAGAGAGAACAAGTGCGGGGGGTGACAGGAAACAATGGCCGAAACCGAGTCATTTCTTATACCCTCGAGTGTTTGCGACGGTAAACTTGGGCTTCAACCAATCAGATTAGCTTCTATCACGGCGGTGGGGCGGTAATGCGTCGGGCATGCGCCTCACCTGCTTTCAACTACCTCCATCAGGATATTTGTGGGTCCGTTCATTTGGAAAATACTCTCATTTTTGGCACAGAACGCGCCCAGCCGCTGTTTTTTGATTGGCTCCAAAACTCCGCTATTCCAGTTATAGTCATATGTGACAAATGAGAAGGCGGAGAGCAATGCGGATGCAGTGTGAGTCATGCGGAGCCGCGTGTCGGTTGATATCGAAGCATGCCTCGTGGTTACCCGCCTGGCGCGAATATCCTTATTTGGAATAGATGGGCGGCTTATCGCTGCTATCATGGGCGCTAATGCCTTCCTTTTTTGGAACAGAGGCGCGGCGGTATTTCGATGGAAAAGATGGAACACACGCTAGCCTGATATCAGAAATGAAATGAAATGAGACTGATATTCTTTTGAGAGATGCCGGATTGTTGACAGGAGGAGAATCAAGTTCAATCAACACTGCTTCGTAGAAATTTTGGAGCCAAAATCTAAAAACTGCCTTTAGTTTGTCCCCGCGGTCGCTTTATGAGTCCTCACTATTGTTCCTTTCCTGCGCCGTTGATATTATTTGGGAGCAGGAATTTTTTTCCAAGAGTCAAGCGATGCAAAGTTCTGAAAATATACCGCCGGCATGAAGTACTTATGAAAGAGTAACGGGCGTGAGAACGTTTGTACATCTCGTTCAACGAGCCCAACGAGCACCGCCACACTTCTTCGATTTTCCTAAGTTCGTTCACCCCGGTTCAGGCAAATTCGACATAGTCCAGCCAAAAATGATACTACTGCTGCTGAGAAGCACGGTGATTCATCTTTATGATCGCAGTCATTGCTGTGTACCAGAGGATCCATAGTCCCTTTCCTGAATGCTCGGCCTTCGACGTTCAACGACAGTCTCAACAGACGTTACGGTATGTAATCAAACTTTAGACAACTTCTAACTGAAGCTGCACAGCACAGACACAGCATGGGAAGCGAGCTGTATTCGCTCGCATTAACAGCTTTTGAGTGCCGGAAAAAAACCCGTATCGTTAGCGGAAGTTCAGCAGCAGATCCAGCGTTAAACTGAGTACATCACCATCAATATCGAGAGAGTTCGTTTGACTCGAGTGTTTAGAACAAATTCAGGATAAGGAGGACATCAGCTCAGATCCGAACATGCTAAACGTCATTTAAACTACTAGTACATACATACGATAGAAAGCTCCAACATCTAACAGAAGCGTTAGTCCAGGCTATTCCTCAATCAATCGGAGACCATAACAACAAACTCCTCCATCACTGCCGGTGGCTGTTCATAAGTACCTATCGTGAGCGTGAAGATTTGGGTGGCAGGGGAGGATTATCCTGATATGTCATCTCCTGGTCCTCGCTTACTGCACTTAACCCTCCCTCTTCGATGACAGAATCACGAATTTCAAAGCTTGACGCATGGTAAAGAACTCGTGGACCATGCGTATGTGCGCCTTTATGCCCCGCAATAGCGCTATGAGCACCGTCGGCATATGCTCCTTTGTCTGGGGGCGGCAAATGGCGCTGTTCCGCAAGAACAATGGTATCGTTTCCTTTAGATTATCCAAGTGAGCGTCACACAGAATAACAGTCACATTATGGGGGGTGTTCGGAAAATGCTCACTTTGGATACTCGCGATACTGGGCAAAGTTGAAGTGCGGAGGGTTCGGTTCCCTCCGACAGCACTGAATGAACCTGCGCCATATTTTGCCTTAGGTAGCTTGGTCCCTTGAAAGGAGGAGAGAACGCTGGGATCGGGGATCGTTTTGGCTTTAGTTGGCCTCTGAGAGATTGCTGGAAATACAGCGGTTGAAGTCAAGGGTAACTCTGGGGCGAACAGTACAAGGAACTACCTAAGTGTCGGTCAAGAGTACTGCGGTCCAATGGAGTGTTGACTGGCACATATTGCGTCCGACCGACAGCACTGAACGCGCCAGGCCGTATATGAGAATCTTTAAACACTATTTTTCCCGCCCCTTTGAGCACAGAGGGATCACGGGGGTTAGAGTTGGGTGAGTCTGGTTGTAGAGAGCTCATATTGCAAGGCGGTAAGAAGGCAAGGAAGAAGGCAAATTTTCTGCTATTTCCCACATAAATACAGAGATTATGCTGTTAAATCCACATTTGGGTCTGTAGGCTCCGCCGCATGGTGAAAGCGGTGCAATTGTCTGGGAATTAAGACGAGCTGCTTTGACGCTGAGGAGATCGGCAACTAGTACGCCGCGTTCCCTCAGTCATTTGAAGACATGTAGATTCCGAGAGACCACGGGGAGAAGATAGATACGAAATGCATAAAATTCTGGTACATGAGACTTAGACAAGGTGCATGTAAGAGGGGGAAAACTTAATATGTACACAGATCTGGAACCGGCAGACGGACTTCTTTCGAGGGAACGTTGAAAACAAATTAAGGGGGAGATGCAGGATAAAAACGCTCATAAATCACAAGCACCAACGTCAAACAATTGAACAGGCTGTTCGCCCTGAGTCAATCGGAATCGAATCACAGCAGATACCTCAGTGTCGCCTGTTCGAGCGTCTATCATGAGGATGGTCGTGACGATAGTGTTGATGTGGCTGAGGAACTGTATTCGAGGTGGAGCTACCTTGATACATGATGTTTTGGTCCTGGCCCACTGCGCAAAATGATCCCGCCTGAAAGACAGTGCCAGGCGGAACGCCATATGAAGCATGGGTAAGGACGTTTGGGCCGTGTTGATGTTGGCCTTGATAACTGGCGACTGCACTGTAAGTGCCGTCACCATATGCTCCGTTCGCCGCCGGTAGTAGATGGCCCGTATGCGCATTTGGAAGGACAATAGTGTTTCTACCTTCAAATTATTATCAGATGAGCACAGCAAGAGACAAGAAGAGAAATGCTCACTTTGACCACACGAGGCAGGGAACGATCGTTGAGTCTGGACATTTCGGTTTCCGCTTACGGCGGCAAACGAGGCGACACCGTAGCCAGCTTGCGGTAGCTCAGGTCCATGAAAAGAGGGAAGAACGCTGGAATCTGGAACGGCGCTTCTAGTTGGTTCCCGAGAGCTTTCTAGTAGTGTTGTCGTTAGGGGTAGGCCTGAAATGTCAATACGCCTAATTACCTGTGTATCCGTCTCGAGTACGAGAGTCTAATTGAGCACGAGATATGATATTCTGCGTCCCACCAACAGCACTAAACGCGCCAGGTTGCACTACTGCATGCCTGGATATATATGCTTTTGCGCCGAAGAGAACATTTGGGTCACGGGGGACAACGTTGGAAGGTGTTGGAGTGTACGGATGATGATGATTTCCAGCGTGGGCCGCGCTTCCTAGCAATACCCGCGTCGCAATTAGTACAGGCTTTTGCAAAGAGTATGTATAGGAGGTACTTAACTGATGGTCTGATCACCCCGACCATCGTACGGCGGATATGCCTCGTAATGATTCGGGTGTCTGGTTGGAGGTGGCTGTCGAGAGCTCATTGTCTGGCTCAGCTCGCCAGGGAGGTTATTGAAGGGGGCAAAGACAGCGCGATTCTCCTGTTATACCGTACCATATATAATCAACTGCTGTTAAAAATGCAAGTTTGTCCTCTTTCGAGTCCGCTGTAAAATTCTCCGTTTGGGAAGGGGCATTTGCTACCATGAATATCAATGCGGTGCAACTCGTCCAGAGAGATGTTAGCAACCGACGATAAAAAAAAAGCGGATTTAACGCTGAGAAGACGCTGAGAAGTCACAAGTCATGATACGCACGTACCGGTGATCAAACAAGTCTCTGATCATGACGATGTAAAGTTTCAAAACATGTGGGTTGGTAGCATAGGCCGTGTACTACGATGAAAATGGGAGCCAAAGATTTGTGGTATCTTCCAACAAGGTTTGGGCGAGGAGGCTCCAATGATCAATTATCGACCTGAAAGGGCATCATACTGATGTGATAAATTGTCGGTGCTCTGTATGTCGCGAGAGAGTGCTTAGGGCTTAGAATGAGACGTAGACATTCGAATGTTTTGGCTACGCATTGTGCAGATCCCATGACGATTCTGCGTAACTTGTTCTGCAGTTGGAATTCGTCACTCGGAAGGCCAGAACAACCGGCTCCAGACATAGGCATTACTTGAATAAGCAAAGCTTCTAAATTCTCAGGCACATCCCTTCCCTGCCGTTAAGACTTGTGAGTAAGACTAGGATGGCCGGTCGTTGATAAAGTCCCTACAGCCTACTGCCCAACCTTGCCCAATTTGAACACGGCAGGAGTTAGTTCTCAACCGATCCCATTCCACCGACAAGCTTATATTTCCTAAACAACCCGTACGGGCCCCCTTCTGCTGTCGCTTCAACAGCATCTTCAACGGTTTTAGCATAGAGGTTATCCTCCACCCCCCACGGAACTTCTTCTTCCCAATGACTAATTACGACCACCGCCTGATCTTCTCTTATACCCACGCGTGTACTACCGCTCTCACCGTCAGCGCGTAAATATGCCCTCGCGGCTTTCACCATTGCCTCGTCCATCCCGGACCAGACTTCGTCGAGCAGGATGAGCGGCGCGCGCGAGACGAGCGCACGAGCAAGAAGGACAATGCGTTGGTGAGCTGTTGGTAGCGAGGCGAAAGATGTAGAGGCAAAGGATTGGAGAAGGGGAGAGGGGCCGGATGCGGGAGAAATTATGGAAGGAAGGTACGAGTGAGGGATCTTCGTTTTGGACGAAGTGGATTGGGAAGTAGAAGGTTTCGAGATGAAAGTGGAAGAGTCTCCAGACTCGTTTCTAGCTCTCTCCCACGCCTCGGGACCCAAGGCATTCAGTACCTCCCAAACTCTCTTGACTCTCCACTCTTCTTCCTCTTCCCATGTCACTCGTGTATCCTTGGTTGTCGTTAGCATCGAAAGCTCATCCGGCGAAATTCTCTCTTCAACTCGGATTGCTCCTGTACCGACTCCCCTCCTGCCTCCAGGAACGAAGCTACCCTCGAACCCTGTCCCAATAGCCTCAAAAACCGACATGTCATCGCGCCGGGGGAAAGCATCAAAGAGCTCAGGAGAGAGAAGGCCAATGGAGGAGTGTAAAAGGGGAGTGGGAAGGCGGTTACGTGGTTGGGAGAAAAGGCGTAGGTGGGAGAGAGTTTCAGTAGTTGATGAAGGGTCTGAACTCGAAGGGACATAGCGGGTCTGGGTGTACGATTGTGGATGGTCGCCTGTAATGAGAGAAAGAAGTGTTGTTTTCCCTGAACCTGTTGAGCCAAATAGTCATATATGAGCTCCAGTACGGAAAACCTGGCAAAGAAACGAGAAGCACGCACCATTTTCTCCCTGAAGATGCCATCGTTCGCCTTTCCGAATTTGCCAGGTTATACCATCCAAGACCTAGATTGCAGTTGTGAGTTGAGAAAATGACGCTGTATGCAAAACGTACTCTTCGATCCTGATATTGTACCTTGACATTCTTCAAGTCGACGACCACATCACCTATCTTGGTTCGTCTCTTCTTCGTTTCATTATCACCCTTCAAGCCGACCTCATTAAGTAACTTCGATCGTGCGTGGTCGCTCTTCATTTCTGCTATCACTCCCTGTTTCTCGCCTGTAGTAACCTTGCTTCCACGGACAAATGCGACATGGGTAATCCATTCCGGCAAGATGTCTTGCGAACGGAGACCAATGATTATTCGCGGAGCGCGAGTAGAGTGGAGTGCTTGGAGTGTTTGGAGGAGAAGGGGGCGTGTGCGTGCATCTAAACCAGCTATTGATTGACATGTCAATTACGAACAGCAAAGAGAAGAGAGATGACCGACTCAAAGGCTCGTCGAGTAGTAGCAACTCTGGCTTCTTCAAGATAGCTTTCAATATTCTTGCTCTCCGTGTTTGGCCGTTGCTCAAGGCAATGACCGGAAGATCTAAGAACTGCCTGAGTCCCATACGATCCACTAAGTCCTCAAAAATTTTTCTTTCCTCTTCTGACAGTAGCATTGTATTTTCAACGTTATTATTGTCAGCCGGGTTTTCGTCCTCGTACGGCATCCTCATGGGCGGAATTGTCTCTGGGAACATTGTTTGACGCAGCGTCAGCCGATCTTCTTCGTGCACTGCACCATATCGTGCGGTGTAGTCGTAGAAACCACCCCCTGGAGCACGTCTATGAGAGAACGAAACGATAGATATAGCGTTGACTGGGTCCAGCGGCGGATTCGACTTGGATAGGAAAGGAAAGAGACCTCCGGGAGGTGGAGGATACGGCTTGATTCGCAGATGACCTAGGAGCATCTAGCACAAGAACTAATCAATTTACTATCACCAAAAGGCTCATATTGGAACTCGGCGAAAGAATTTTGAGAGAATGAAAGAACTCACCTGGAAAAGTGAATTTTTCTCGCCTCCTCCGCTGCCCACTACAGCCCAACTTTCTTCCTCTTTTATGAACCATTCAAGGTCACGAAAGAGGGGTGCAGCATTATTGGGGTCGCCAAAGCGGTATACATCTGCCTTCGGAATACTCAATATCAAATTTGAGCTCGAAGTCGAACTGGAATGTCGGCGGCTGATAGATGAGTAAGTCCAACAATTGCTAGGCTTCGTACTGGCTCTGAGTAGCATTTCTAGTTATTGCCTGAGCAGAACCAGGGTGGCATTTGCCATTCATGATATGTCCGAGCAGTGTCCGAGTCAGAAAAGTTGCCATTTACTCAAATCCCGATAAAGCCGACGGAAATGTCCGAAGCTTGTCTACTCCCTCTGAACCAAACAACGCGCCTGAGGCGTGGGTAAATCTCTATCCTTGTGCTTTTCCTAGAACAAGCACTTTGCTTTCAGCTGCAGAATCGACGTCAACAACGTCTTTGAAGCCTTGAAAGGAAATTTTGTAACTTCTTGATCAGGGCCAAGTCGCTAGATTGCTCTTCTTGGGAACCTCGACTTTGCTCTTGTGTCCTGGATGGAAGAAGGTATCTTCAATACTTGTAGCGTGTTATGCGTCTTCGGCTCTAGGAACAGCTGCAATCAATCGACATCTGGGTTCTGGAATATTCTATCTCTAAGGACAGCAAGTCTTTGCAGGAGGATCTTGTACCGTATTCAGCGCATAAGGTCGCCAACCACAAATTGGACAAACTTTCTTGTACTCTGTTTACCTTCATCGCTGCTTGGCAATCGCGACTACTAGGATGTACGCAAATCTACGAGCAACAGAAGATGTCAACGTAGTCCTCCGAGGCTTTTTGGAACTCTTTTCGTATACTACCAGCATTGCAAGTGTGCAACCTTGTTCCTCATTCTGCTCAAGTGTAAGGCTCGCTTCCGATGTCTTGAAGCACACCCCAGCAACGGGTGTTCATCTGCAGACCCTGACGGTCCATGAACCCTCAATCTCGAGATCCCGAGGGCAAAGCGCAACCGTATATATCCAATGGCGAGAACAAGTCTCTCATGCCTGTCTTTGACTGCCTGTAACGCGTCAAGAGTAAGACTACGCTAATCCCCACTAGCTCTCCTACCGTGTCGCATCTTGGAGATATTCAATTTTCTTTATCCCTTATCATTACTGGCTAACTCGCGTTTCTGTTGTAGGAAGTGCTAAGTCATGCCTTCACCAGTGTCGATATGCTCTCCGACACCAAAGGAGCTCGCTACAAAGACCCAAGAGGCTAGAGAGAAGAGCTGGGGTATACCTTACCCACCTAGGAGACCTGCGCTACCTGCCGGGTAAGTTCTTGCCCGCATGTTTTTTTTCCTACTTGTGTATTTGGTATGCTAACTGTATGCATCCAGGTGGATCCGAGTAGAGTTCTACTCGAGCTTGTATAAAATCCGACATGAGATGCTGCCTGATATGGAAGGCGAGGTGATGCTTCATCCTTCAGGAGGTCTGGACACGAGAAGGGTTTGTAGGCTGTGGAACTTGGAGGAGTGTGTGGTAAGTGCGAGTTTCACGTCCTTTGAAGAGTATGAATTGAGATTTCGCTAACGTGAACTCCTTTTTGTTCTTGTTCAATGCGCGTCTTCCCTCTGATTTCCTTGAAGCCCATCGACCCGATGCGCTGGGTGCCTCTTGAACGAAGAAACGAAAACTGGTTGTCGCCACTAGCGGTACAGGTATTGAGCGAGGGATCTGGGAAGAAGAAGAAAGGATGTATAATGTTTATTGGTATGTATCAGAATATCGCAGTTAGCTGATGCTAATCTAACCTATTCGTACAGAACCCTCCCCAACCTCTCCAAACACTGCCCACAAACGTACTTTCCGCGAAGCTTCAGTTATGCTCCGCACCTCCCTAGTCCTATACCTCTCCCTGACTTACACTGTCCCACTAACTCTCCTCTCCTCGCTTGCAACATCCTACACAACTTTCGTCGACACCAAGTTCGTCAGACCGACGCAGTGGGCGCTAGAGGAATACACCAAGTTCTCTATATATAAAAGAGACGCGCAGGCGTTGGGGAGGCAGGTTCGGTATGACATTGGTGTCATGGTCAGGGCTTCGAAAGAGAAATGGGCAGAGTCGGAGGTCGGCAGGAAAGCAGAGGAGGTTAAACAGGCGTGGAGAGATCTAAATTTGGGAGTTAGTGTGGCGCTTATGTCACTTGCAATCGTGTTTTTGGTTTTGCTGGTTGGAATGGGTGTTGTGGGTGCTGCTATGAGTGGAGAACGGGGCCTTGACTTACCGGATGTTGTGAGAGAGCCGAGAGTGTGGGTAGCGAAGTGGGTTAGGGGTGGTGAGCTCGCGAGGGAAGGTTAAAGGGTCAGAATCGGTTTTTGGGAAAAGAAGATTGGAACTCGGGATGGAATTGTGAGCTTTTGCGGCTCAAACTTATGCTTTATCTTTTTTTACCATGCACCTATGTCTATGCCTCTATGAGTCTTTCTTACTTACATATGCGGTCTCTACCAATACTTCTTTTGGTCTCGTTGTATATTGTACTTTTCTGTTTCCCATTTCTTTTTTATCGTTGTACTTGTACCTGGTCATGTTGAGTGTAGTCTCTGCTCAACGCATTCCCTTTGTCTTCATTACTGCTCAGGCTATCCAACATTCCATTTTCCCTTGGAAGCGCCTGTACGGCACGGTAGACGTCAAAGCAAGATCGGCGCCGGCCGATTCCGTCTCCTTTGTCGCCAATATAAAAGTCTGGCACCTTCGAGAAATGCACGTTATCTTCTTACTTTCTACTCTTTCTACTCCAACTTTCACGTTCAACGTTTACTGTGATGCCAAAGCGAGCACCGTCTCCACCGCCACCAGACGACGAACCAAAATATTTCACGGTTTATGAACCTTATCCTAAGCATGCCAATTTTGAACTTCCCGGAGACTATATCACTTTCGCGAAATGGATCGCCACGTGTATTGGTAAAGAGCCACTGCTTGCGTTACACCACAAGCCAAGTGTGAGTATCTAGTCGCCTTTACCTGATGATGATTCTTGGACAGGCAGAGGGTTGACTGCGAGATCGATGTGCGATGCAGGCAAGAAGCATGGTTCTTATAGAGATCAGCCGCAGCTGGCGTGACCACCATGTGCTGCTGGGCGAGCACCGTTGGTGCGAGTTTCTGAAGAACCCCACGGACGAGGAAAAGACTTCAGTTACCCAGATCTTCCACTCGGTTTACTCGAGCGGTCGAGATGCGCAGAAGGATGGTGAGTGGTGGGATATTACTCTTGTCCGTGGCATGAAAATGGACCAGTGGAACTAGGCTGGAAGAAGATTGACGTGCGGGAGTGGTGGTTCAAAGAATGGTCGCCTTTCAATAAGTATGTATATCGTATACATCTCGGTCTTCTGGGACGCTTATTGCCACTGATTTATTAAGGTTTGTCCACTACCCTTACCCCGCTACCCACTATTGCGACGTACCCCCGGAAGACAGGACGAGTAAGGCTCTCTGTCGTCCTCTCCCAGTAGCGGTCAAGCCTCCTCCAGAGAAACCCCGTCCACCAGGTGACGTCGTTCCATATCTATTGATGAAGAGCTGATTTTAATATCACGACAATATAACAGTTGTTGGTTCTGTTGCGTGGGCGAGCAATAAAGTTGGCCCGAGCGCGACTCAAGGCAAAGCGCCAACCGGCGCGTGGGCTAATCGTGGGAGAGGTCGGGGCGGTCCTGCGTTGAGTGTATCTACGAGGAACACGAACGTATCTCAGGGAAAAGGTGGTAGTAAACCCCCTTCTGCTGCGACTCCTACTAGTGCTGTTGCATGTATGTCTCATAAACCTCTTATCCTTTGATTTGGTCTGATAAAGGCGCAGGGAACAAACCCATTCATACCACCTCAAGCCCGGCTACAGCCGCTTCTCCTGCGCCTCGTAATGCATGGGCAGTTGGCCCACCCAAGTCCGGCCCTCCATCCGCTACGTCTTTCTCTCCACCTAAGAGCGCCGCACCCTCTATGCCTACCCAGCCCCCAAGCATTCCTCTTTCTGCGACCAGTTCTACTTCGCCAGACTATCCTCCGGGCATTTCCCGTCCTTCCAACACATCCTCGGCTCCCCCAGGCCTCGTTCATCCTTCCCAGAACAGAAGCTCGAACGCCGTTGCTACCTCAACCTCTTCAGGCTCTGGGTCGTCCTCGAGCAGCATAGCTGACTGGGCGGCCGAAGTCGATGCCGCTGACGGTAACGAGTTTTCTCCGTACGACTATATTGAAGGAGGTATGAGGAACGTGAAAATCGTGTCTGTTCCTAGCGTGGAGGATGAGTTGCTCGGTGCAATGGGGGGAGATCCTGATGACCCAGAGAATTACGTTCCGGAATGGGAGAAGAACATCGTTTCTACAGGTTCGAATCTAGTCGAGGCCGCTGCGGCAGATGCGTCGAATGAAGATGCAGTGGAGAATCTCTGGGAGAAGTGGGATACGAAGGAGTCGACTACGGAACCCTTGTGTCCGACGCATGGGAAGTTGTGTAAGAAAGGGATATGCAGGGACGCCGCCAAAGCAAAGTATGAGCAGAAGAAGAGGGAGAAGGCAGCTGAACAGAAAAATCAGAGTGCGGCGGGTAAGAAAAGTTGGAGAAAGGGCGGTAAGTTAACTAATTACGTCTGCTGTTTCTTCATCGCTCACAATGATGTTCTTTGACTTGAATGTTGTTTGTAGGTCGAAACAATTCAGAAGCTGGCTGGAGAAGCAATAACAGCGAGAGAACCCAGAACAGAAATGACCGATCTTCTGCTGGATCTAGCTCCAATGGCGGAAGTCGCTCGGTTTCGCGCGCCGGTGGCGATGATCAGCTCAGTGGGCAGGCGTCTCAAGCTCCGCAGCCTGATGATGACGCGGAGCCTTGGGACTAATTGGTTTTGCTCGTCTCGAAATCGTTATCTGAACATTGCTTTATGCTTTTTTCACGCAACGTCAATTCTATGTATACTAAAATCGTGATTTCCTCTTTACTCTCGCTCATCCCAGTATGCTCTTGCATGTACGTCTCTGGATCCTCGTTACCTTTCTCTTCGCCTTTCATCATTTCAACGAGCGCTGTTCTGTAATCTCGTTGCTTCTCTCATCTTATACGTATTCTCAGTGTTTGTTCCTGCTTTGTATCATTTCGGACGGAAATACATCACGCCTTCAAGAAGGATGGCAGAGGAGGAACTATCCTGCGCACACGGCTGAAAAGAGATGGAAAACAATAACTTGCGAAAAATCTTTTCCCGTTGTTTTCAGTTCTGACTGGAAGCAAAGGTCAATAAATCCGTTTTATAACCTCGCGCACAAGGGCGCATCGTGTATATTGCCAGCTATACGAAGTGTTACAGTAGTATTGTGTGGTGGTTGTCCTATAGCTACTAGCAGGAAGTGCGTGTTTAATCAGGCGTCTGGGTCGTGTGTGTGTGCTGTTGCCAAAATCTTTTTGTCGGCGCGGCGAACTTTTTTTTAGCAAACGATTACTTCATATATCATGATCATGAAAGTGAGGAAGGCTCTCTGATACCTCCTCTGCCAGACCCTGACGTAGAGAGGTGTTGGCCCATGGTCAGGCCGTTTGGGACCACTCGGCGTTTGTTGCCTGCCACAGTACCAGAAGTAGAGGTTTCAGAGGCTTGCTGTTGCTGTCACGCCTCAGCCGCTAGCTTCACCCACTCATCAATGAGCTGTTGCCCAACAGAAGGCTCCAGCTCCGTCCCATCTCTCGAAACCTTGACCTCCCGATCGTAGTTCCAAGGATTGCGCAGGTGTCGAGTGCGATAAAATGGTAGACGGTCCGTGCAGATCCACTCCACCTTGAATAACTCTCCTCGCGTATTCTCCTTCTCAGCACTATCTTCCCCTTTTCCTGCAGCATGCTCAATGGTTCCTGATGCGGCTGCATCTCCAGACGACACAGGTAAAGGCGATTCTTCCACCATGCGTGTAGGGAGATGCGTTTGGAAAGGTGGCGACAGAGGATCGCTACCCAGAACGGGCGAGGGGCTAACAGGTTCCTCCGGTATCGCGTCAGAGTGTACAAGACCGCGACCGGTGACAGGTGAGAGAGAAAAGCGTGAGGAAGTCGACGAATCCATCCTTGAGACCCAATGCTCGCCTTGCTTGACAGGGCCGCTCATTCTGTGTTGACATTCGCACAGAAACGGTTAAAGAAGGATATAGAGCGGGTTGAAGAATAGTAGCTTACTTGGCATATCCATAAAACTCGCCGCTCTTATTTACACCAAAAATCAGGCATACCTCTCTACTTGTACGGTAAGCCTGATCTAAGATGCCTCTATTATGCTCCTGAGTGTACCATAGACCTTTCTGAACGCTAAGATCCAAGTCGTACTATAGCAAG